>ML438805.1:0-62089 GCA_005239525.1 Nicotiana knightiana
ATATATATATATAAAATCAATTACCAAATCATATTAAAAATTTATGGCCCTTTTGGTATAATAATTTATGTTATCTGATTTATCGTCGTTCAAGGTTTTTCTTTATTAACTGACGCATGAAAACTTATTATTTTGATCCCAATACCATTTTCAGTAGACAGAAAAAGATGATTTCCTATGATGAATCACTAGAATGATAGAAAAAGGGGTATAGTAGCGAAAAAAAGAGAACAAAGTAAGAAAAAGGGTTATTAGAATAATATACTAACTATTGGTGCACGATATTTACAAAATGGGTTAAATATCACGATATTTTCATGACCCATAATCTCTCCTAAGGTCATGATGACGCCTAACCTACTTGCTAGGCAAGCGAACACTCTACAATAACAATTGAATTTAATTATTAAGCCTTTAAGTGATTCATAATATAAATAACAAAGACGAATAAGTCTCAAATATCAATATCATAAATACATGAATTTCTGACAGGGTCTAAATACGTCCACAATTGTCTCACAAACACTCCCAAGGACTGGAGTCACAACATCATCACGAACATCTAACTAGAGTAGATAGTCTTAATTGAACAATAACATCTATCTGGAAATAAAATTACATCGACAGATATAAATAGGAAAGGAGGACTCAATATGTCACAGATCGTATCAAGTCAAGAAGCTCACCACAAGTCTCCAACAACATACTCCTACTCAGCTCAGTGGATATTGTTGATACCAGCTTTATAACCTGCACAAAATATGCAGAAGTATAGTATAAGTATAAAACTATGGTACTTAGTAAATATCAAGTATAGACTCGAAGAAGTAGTGATGAAGGGTTGGCACTGACACTTACTAACAGTTGTATTAGATAAAATTAATAAATTACAGTTGTACGCCTCTCGAGTAGACACGTGGCAGTGAAGACAGGTAGGGGACTAGTGATCTCGTCCAAGTCACACCTCTATTCAGGGTTGTGAAATGGTGGATTTTAATAATAATACCCAACAAGGAGTCGGGATGGAATCCACAGGGAGCTGAGATGGGATTAGAGGTATATATTTGGAAAGAGAACGTGAAGTATCTTAGTTGCAATTCCACAAATATTATTTTGTTTTTACTTCTAAAATTACGCTAAGGATTACAATTCTAAGGTATGAAACTAGAGAAAATTATTTTTGTTGTTGTTTTAGAATAATGTAAAATGCCTAGGGCTATGACCTTCACCTAGGTGTTTGCCTAACAGGTTGTAAATTTTAAAGCTTGTTTTGTTAGTCAGGGTGTATTATAGCAATCAACACTCAAATATCCACTCAATACGTCTCGGTAAGCGAGTGATTTTGCCCAATTTGTCTTTCTCAAGTCCAAATGGGTAAGCAGTTTATAAAATGCTCAAGTCGGGTTTTACTATCTCTAGGTTCAATCCTTTAATTCAGACTACCAATCTCTTCATTTCATCCCATATTCTTGTTAGCAAAGTTTTCCTAGACTAAATATCTCTTTCTCAAGAAGGGACCAAGTCGAATAGGCATGAACTAATGTTTGCAACCATTAATTCTACAATTATTAGCAAGAACAAGGTTAAATAATAAACACCCAACCATAAACAAGCCATAAATCAAATACCCATTAGGTTCACACACTAATGTTGGGTCACAACTCTAGCTATAAATCTAGCTACTCATATTGGGTATTGAAGAAAATAAAGAAGAAAAGATGATAAAACTCATATTGCAAGATTAAAAGATGAAAATCCAATGTTAAATCACCAATATAAGCTAAAGTTGCTGAAAAGGGTAAAGAAAAACGGCTACAGAACTTTTAATATTCAAAAACTTAAGCTAATTTCGTGAAATAAGTCTATTTATACAAGGCTGGAATTTTCGGACAAAAATACCCTTTCGCAGGTTCTGCGGCCGCACAATTCTATGAGCGATCCGCACTTCGCTTCAATCTTTGACAGGAGTTAATTTTGCGGACTCACTATTCTGGATCGCGACCGCATCTCTCATGTTCTTCGGTCCGCTCAATTCTGGGCTGCGACCGCACTGAGCTCTTCTGCGGACCGCATATTTCCTGAGTGCGGTCGCATAGCTGATTTCTGTGGCCGCACAATTATTGTGCGGTCCGTATTTATTATTGAACATGAAATGTAACTCTCTGAACTTTTTCTCTTGAGTAGCTTCTGCAACCGCACAATAATTGTGCGGTCCGCACTTTGCACTGGAGCTCTACTTATTTTCTTTAACATTCTGTGACCGCAGATAGAAATCTGCAGTCCGCACTTGAGCTTTTGTGCCTGGTTTTTGTCCTTGTTCAGAATCACTCCTTTTTGAGTTGGATTTCATCATAGTGGCTCATTTTCCAATACTCCTGCAAGTAAGCATATTTCATCAGTTTTTAGAAATACAATTGAACACTTTTGGACTAAAATGAAAGCTAAGAGGCACTAATAAGTAGTCAAAATTCCCACTTGTCAACTCCCTCAAACTTAAGCTTTTACTTGTCCTCAAGCAAATAATGTAATTCCACCTCCACAAGATAAGAGCTATTCCAGCTAATCTAAGGTGAACCAAACACATATCAATTGGGACCAACAATATCCACAATACTTTTGAGTTATCAACAAGGCAATGATTTGAAGTTTTAAACAAATAATTCTAATGTGACACTAGAGCATCAAGAGTTGATTTTATTTATCAAGGAAGTTCGCTCTTTCATGTAGGTCATTGTGGATCCCAAACTCCTCCGCCTCTACTCTCTATTAGCATATCTCTCTTAAGAATGTAGCACTTAATTCAAGGATTTGTGAAAAGTTCGCTCATCTCTCTCATAAGAATGTCACAAGTACGGCTCTAAGTACCATATGATTGCCTCTCATGTAAATCACCACTAACGTAAGCTCACTCGGCTTGAAATCACGTAAGGCTTTTTCAGAATGTAATGAAGGATTTTGGACTAAGGTAGGAAATGTTGGAATAGAACGAACTCAGCTTTCCAAAAGGCGCCTGATATAACGTCGCAGCACGACGCAGATTACCATCAATCACTTGAAATGAATCACTGCCACGACGTGGCCATCACGAACTTTTCCGAGATAATACTTCAACCGGTGACCAATGACTCTACACACTTCATCATTTTTATTCTTCAAGTCTAATGTACCAAAGGGTGTTATACTCACACCCTCAAACGATCCACTCCATTTAGACTTCAACTTTCCCGGAAACATCAGCAACAGAGAATTGAACAATAAGACAAGATCATCTTCTTTAAACTCCTTGTTCTGAATGTACTTGTCATGTAAGTACTTCATCTTCTCCTTGTATAAGGATGAACTTGTATATGCATGGTACCGGAGTTCATCTAGCTCATTCAGTTGTGCCACCCTTAAGTTGGCGGCGACATCCCACTCAAGATTTAGCTTTTTCACCCACATAGCCTTGTGCTCAAGTTCCACCGGAAGGTGAAACACCAACCGGTATGGAGACATCCCAATCGGTGTTTTGTAAGCCGTCCCATAAGCCCATAAAGCATCACAAATTTTCTTTGACCAATCCGTCCAGTTGGCATTCTGTCACGCCCCAAAATTGAGGGACGAGACAAGCGCCCATCCGGATGAACCTAGTCAAGCGAACCTGAATTTGCCTTTCCTACCCGTCGCATTTCCCTGTGTTTAAAATGTACATTTTATAAGTGAAACAAAAAATAGAATCAAGCATGCGGTTACCACATAAATCCTTTTCTTCTTATAACATTTTCAACATTAGATATTACCAAAACATACATACTAAGTACAAAATTCCCGATACGGGACCACGGTTACAAGTAAGTACAACAACTACCCAAAATATGTTTACAATCCACATAGTGTCTATGGAGCCTCTAAGGGTACGGAGAAGAATACATAGGCGTGCCGGTAACAAGGCCCCGGCTATACCTCAAAAGGAATGACATAAACAAAATGAGTCAACATGATTTACACACAGCCCCGAGAGGAAGTGAGGCTCACCAAGACTGCTGAAGAGATGGAGGGAAAGGCACCACTAACGGCGATCAGCGCTACCTGCTACAGAACCACCTACATCCATTTAAAAGATGTAGCGCCCTCGGAAAAAGGGACGTTAGTACCATTGAATAGCACTAGTAAGTACGAACAAACCTACTCTAGATAGGATAAACATCAACAGCCAAGACAACTAGAGGCATCAGATAACAATACACCGAGGCAAGGAAAAACACAAACAAGAGTTACCTCCACCCTCATCCCGTTTTGCCATCTTTTGGTTAATGTACTTTTAAGTTCATCTTGTTATTATTATTACTGATCCACCGTGTCGTTGTCACACGGAGTCCGATCTCTGCCCGATCGGCTAAACCATCCTAGGTGAGGTTCGAATTTCAATCACATCACATATAACCACCGTGGCTTGCTCTCACGGAGCCTGATCTCTGCCCGAATCAGCTAGGCTAACATTGTGCTTGTGCACCGCACACGGAGTCCGATCTCTGCCCGATCGGCTAGGCCATCTCAACTGAAAACAGTGAGGACAATAATCATCATCAAATCATAATCATATCACAATATCAAGTCATCCATGTGTACGGTATGGAGTCCGATCCCAGCCAGGCCGGATAGGCCTTCTCAACCCTAGGACATTCTCCTGGTACAATTATGGGTGTTTTAGATCACTTACATCAATTTTAACCTCTTTGATCCCCAACACATATTGTTCTTTGATTCGTCTTTCATATCATTAGAATCCTTTGATTCACCTTTCATAACAATTCTTCCTTTAATCCATATTCCATAACCATCCCTTCCATTAATTCATGTTTCACAACAATTCAACCTCATGTTTCGCATTTCACATCATTACCGTCTCTTTACCCACATTTCATATCATAGCAACTTTTGATTCATATTTCGTACCATTCTAGTCTTTCATAATTACCACACCCATCATATGCAAGGATCACACACATAGTAGAAGAAGGAATAAAATGATCACAACTCATATACTCAAGTAGCACAACGATATGGTATTAGCATGGAATGACATAGAAGCAAAGATTCCTCAATTAGGCACATAGAACACATAAATTCCATAGATATCCGACAAGAGAATCATACCCGGAAAGTGAGCACCATGGGTTTATCCTATGAGGATTAGAGTTAGCCATACATACCTTGAGTTGGAATTTCTCTATAATTTCTATCCAAAATCACCGGACCTTCTAACGCCTTCAATCTAATTTACAATGTGACACATTCAAACTTAGAGTTAGGAACCTTGGACTAATTTGGGCATTTTATCAACTATTATGTGGTCCTTTAGATTAACTAACCCCTTTTTAGTGAAAGAATTCCCTAGCTTACTTCCTTTTTGCTAGATTATGGAAGATTATTCACATGCATGCGAGGTTTCACTTTTTATTTTCAAGACCCAACCTATGTGTGTTTTATTCTTACACAAAATCTGAGAAATTGGAGAAATAGGGTGAAGACTTGCCTCTTTGAGTGAAGAAGACGACAATAACTTGATAATTTCCGGGCTTGAGTGATTTTGGAAAACCAAATTGGATGATGTTGAAACCTTCTCTCTCAAGAAATATCTTGTTCTCTCTCTATTTTTTGTCAGAGGATCGTTAAAAATGAAGGGAAGAGGTGTTTTATAAAACAGGGGTTCGGGTTTTTAATTTAGAAAAAAAGGATCCCCGACACAGGGATGCGGTCAGGAATGCGATCGCATTCCTGCTATGCGGTCCGCATTCCTGTCGCATAAATGGCCCTCAAAAGAGGCCAAGAGTAGACCGGACTGCCCAGGTATGCAACTACTATGTGGTCCGCATACCTGTTATGCAATCGCATAGTGTGTCGCATAACTTCCCTCGCAAAAATCATGGGGCAAGAATGCGACAACTATGCGGCCCCCATTCGTGAAAGGCAATCATATTCTAGGCTGCATAGATGTCCTCAAAATGGACAGCAAAATGACCAGGTATGCAATCACTATGCAGTCTGCATACCTGTTATGCGATCGCATAGTGCATCGCATAACGCGAAATTTCTAGAAAATTTAATCTTTCAAGTTCTGTGATACTTTTTACTCAAAATAGGGCCGTTTTAAGAATTTCTACGATTATAACAGCACATGGACCTACTCCGGCTTTATTTTTGATATAGAAATTTTACGGGTCTTTACATCCTCCCCCATTTAAAAATCATTCGTTCTCGAATGAGGATCGAGAAATCATTTGGTTTTGAAAACACAATATGCCAACCCCCAATTTCTACTAACTCCGATACTTTCTGAAAATTTCGCCAGAGTTTCCTCTGTAATTAGGCCTATCTACCTGTCAGAGCCCTCGAAACACATGTTCTTAACCAATTCCACACATAACTAGTTATTTCATGGCCTTGCACATAATTTGGTCACCTCGACAAGTCCCGTATAATTCAGTTACTTCAACATGCCATATACACTTCAATTAATCATTACCAATCTACACTTTAATTAATCATTTAACCATCACATGAGTTTCACATAATTTCATTTACTCCAAGGGGTTGCACATTACTCAAATAATCACAACATACAGAATTACGGCACAACTTGAGAAGTTACAATAGTAGAGCAATTAGGGGAAAATGGGGTGCTTTTGCACAAACTGAACATAACATATAATTTCTTAGAGATGACGGTTCGCACGATCAATACTAGACTTATTCATACAAATGGGGATATTTTTCTTTCATTTCACTTTCCGCCTCCTGCGTGACTTCCTCAACTTGCTGACTTTGCCACAACACTTTAACTGAAGAAATTTCTTTGTTCCTCAATCTACGGACTTGCCTATCAAGAATAGCAACCGGAACCTCTTCATACGATAATTCTTCATTAACTTCAATAGTCTCAACTGGCACGATGGCTGATGGATCTCTAACCACTTTCTTTAACATAGACACATGGAACACCGGGTGCACTAATGACATCTCAGGGGGCAATTCCAACCTATAAGCCACATGTCCTATCCTTTGAGCAATCCTATATGTCCCGACATACCTCGGACTCAATTTCCCTTTCTTCCCAAACCGCATTACTCCCTTAATGGGAGAAACCTTCAAAAATACCCAATCGTCTATTTGGAATTCCAAATCTCTACGACGAACGTTCGCATATGATTTCTGACGACTCTGAGCAGTTTTCATCCTCTCCTGAATGACTCTTAACTTTTTCCATAGCTTGTTGCACAATGTCTGGTCCTAACAATTCTGCCTCACCAACCTCAGACCATCCGATCGGAGATCTACATCTCTTTCCGTATAATGCCTCAAATGGGGCCATCTGAATACTGGCATGGAAACTGTTATTATAAGCAAATTCTATATGCGGCAAGTGATCATCCCAGCTACCCTTGAAATCTAATACACAAGCCCGTAACATGTCTTCAAGCGTCTGAATGGTCCGCTCTGCCTGTCCATCGGTTTGTGGATGGAATGCTGTGCTGAGATTTACCTGAGTACCCAAACCTTGCTGAAATTTTCTCCAAAAGTTAGTTGTGAACTGGGCCCCTCGATCCGAGATAATAGATACTGGAGTGCCATGGAGCCTAACTATTTCTTTGATATACAACTGAGCGTACTGTTCTGCAGTACCGGTGGACTTGACTGGCAAGAAGTGAGCTGATTTCGTGAGTCGATCCACTATCACTCAAATCAAGTCGAACTTTCGCTTAGTGTGGGGTAACCCTACCACAAAGTCCATATTTATCATATCCCATTTCCACATCGGTATTTCCATAAGATGCGTCAACCCACCGGGCCTCTGATGCTCGGCCTTCACTTGCTGACAATTTGAACACTTAGCCACAAAGTCCGCCACACCCCTCTTCATACCATTCCACCAATAAATTTCCTTGAGATCGTGATACATTTTCATAGAACCTGGGTGTACGGAATACCTGGAATTATGAGCCTCTGCCATTACCCTTTCCCGGAGATCATCCACATCTGGAACACATAACCTCTCTTGATGCAGGACACTGTCATCGTTGCCGAGTGAGAATGCTGAAGTCTTGTGATTCAAAATTACTTCCCTCAATTGTGCCAAAGACGGATCCCTGAATTTCTTTCCCTTGACTTCTGCTACAAGCGAAGATTCTGCTCCATTATGCACCACGACATCCCCTTCACCTGAGGTCGAAAAACAGACCCCCAGACTAGCCAACTGATAAAATTTTCGAGCCAAAAGCCTCTGACCGGCTTCCAAATGTGCCAAGCTACCCATGGATTTCCGACTAAGAGCGTTGGCTACCACATTCGCCTTCCCTAGATGGTACAAATTATTCATATCATAGTCCTTGAGCAATTATAACCACCTCCGCTACCTTAGGTTCAACTCTTTCTGCTTGAATAAATACTGAAGACTCTTGTGGTCTGTGAACACGTCCACATGGACCCCATAAAGATAATGCCTCCAGATTTTTAATGCAAACACAACCGTCGGGAACTCTAAATCATGCGTCGGATAATTCTTCTCGTGATTCTTGAGTTGCCTTGAAGCATACGCTATAAATTTACCACATTGCATCAACACACACCCCAAACCAACCCTTGAAGCATCACAATAAACTACAAATCCCTCCGAACCTTCTGGCAAGGTCAACACTGGTGCCGGAGTCAATTTCAATTTCAATTCCTGGAAACTCTTTTCACAAGCATCGAACCAATAGAACTTAACCGCTTTCTGCGTCAGCTTAGTCAATGGGGAGGCGAGGGTAGAGAATCCCTCCACGAACCTCCGACAATATCCAGCCAAACCCAAGAAACTGCGAATCTCTGTCGTGGTCGTTGGTCTAGCCCAATCTTTTACCGCTGCAATCTTTTGGGGATCAACCCGAATCCCTTCCCTGGAAACAACATGGCCTAAAAAGGTGATTTATTCTAGCCAAAACTCACATTTTGAAAACTTTGCATACAATTGGTGTTGATGAAGAGTTTGCAGAACTTCCATAAGGTGATTAGCATGATCTTCCTGACTTCGCGAATAAACAAGGATATCGTCAATGAAGACAATCACAAAGGAGTCAAGAAATGGTTTGAAAGCCCGATTTATAAGATCCATAAAATCTATTGGGGCGTTGGTTAGCCCAAAAGACATTACCAAGAACTCGAAGTGCCCATAACGAGTCCTGAAGGAGGTCTTAGGAATATCTTGCTCTCTGATCTTTAACTGGTGATACCCGGACCGTAAATCAATCTTTGAGAAGAACCTAGAACCTTGCAATTGATCGAATAAATCATCTATCCGAGGCAATGGGTATTTATTCTTGATGGTGACCTTGTTGAGCTGGCGATAATCAATACACATCCGAAGCGATCCATCCTTCTTCCTGACAAATAGAATCGGTGTGCCCCAAGGCGACACACTAGGCCTAATGAAACCCTTTTCTAATAGATCCTTCAATTGCTCTTTTAACTCTCTCAATTCTGCTGGCGCCATTCGGTACGGTGGAATAGATATTGGCTGCGCATCTGGCAATACATCAATCCCGAAATCAATCTCTCTATCAGGTGGAATCCCAGGAAGCTCATCCAAAAAAACCTCAAGAAACTCATTCACAATAGGCACATATTCGGGAGCAGGCACCTCTGAAGTGGTATCCGCAACCGGACCAAGTGGTAGATACACCCCTTCCTGACCATCTTCGAGGCCTTAAGGTAGGAAATAAACCTGCCTCTTGGCACAACATCATTCCCCTTCCATTCAATAACTAGTTCCTCAGGAAACTCGAGCCTCATAATTCTGGCTCGGCAGTCGAGTTTAGCAAAGCACGAGTAGAGCCAATCCATCCCCATAATCACATCAAAATCCACCATTCCTAGCTCAATAAGATCGGCCGTGGTATCCCGACCACACACCGTGACAACACAATTCCTATAGACTCGCACGGTCGTAATAGAATCACCAACCGGAGTCGACACGGAGAACGGCTCATGAAGTTGTTCGGGTTCTACCCCTAAACTTGAAGCAATAAAGGGAGTAACATATGACAAAGAAGACCCAGGATCAATAAGAGCATAAAAATCATGTGTTTGAATAGTCAGAATACCTGTGACAACATCTGGAGAAGCCTTCGCACTCTAGCGACCACTCAAAGCATAGAACCGACTAGGTCCTCCCAAACCTCAGGCACCACCCCTGGTTGCACCACGCCCTGCTGGTGCTGAAGGGCCTCGGGCTGGTGGGCGTGCTGAAGATGTAGTAGTTGAAGAACTAGATGGCTGGGCGGCACCCCATCCTGCACCCTGGCTGGATGAAGGGCAGTCCCTATGAATATGGCCCCTCACCCCACAACCATAGCATACTGGCCGATCCAGATAACAGGGTCCGGTATGAAACCTCTCATACTTGGGGCATGGTCCCATCTGCTGCTGCTGGAATCTCCCACCTGAACAGCCTGGCTGATGGAACCCCTTGCCGCTAGAACTGGCCCCAAAACGACCTCCCTGCTGATGATGATGGTAATGCCCTAGTGACGGGGCACTAGCTGATGACTGAGCATGAGACTGGGATGGTCCTGATGACCCTCTCCCGGGGACTTGTCTCCCTCCTCCAAAGGAACCCCCATGGCTTCCCGCCGACCGGGTTCTACTAATACTCTCTCTCTCCATCCTTATCTTCAATTTTTCGGGCCTCTGTAGCCTGGGCAAATCCTAAAATCCTCCCATAGCTCATATATTAATGCAGCGTAGCTGTAGCAGCTTCATTAATAACCAAGGGAGCAAGTCCCTAAACAAACCGGCGAACTCTGGCCTCCATAGTCGGCATCATGTGGACAACATACTTGGACAAGCGCACGAACTCCATATGATACTCCCAGACACTCTTGTTGCCCTGCTTGAGGACCTCAAATTCTGTAGCGCGGGCTTCCATGGTCTCGACAGGCAAGAAATGGTCCATGAAAGCACCTATAAACTCATCCCACCTCGCCGGAGGGCTCCCCTACCCACGGGAATCCTCCCACATGTCAAACCACGAATATGCTGCCCCCCCCCCCAAACGATAGGAAGCTAAATCGACCCCCTCTGTCTCTGTAGCCTTCATAACCCGAAGAGTCTTGTACATCACATCTATAAAATCTTGAGGGTCAGCCTCCGGGTCAGTGCCTGTGAACTCTGGAGGGGGTAACCGCAGAAACTGGTTGACCCTGGAACCTGAAGAATCCCCTTGCTCGCTGGAGGATGCAGGGGCAGCATGTGATCTTTGGGCCTCGGAGGCCACTAGCTGAGTCAACATCTGAATAGCTCCCCTAAGGTCCGCATCAGAAATGTCACGACCCCAAATCCGAAACCGGCCGTGATGGCGCCTATCGTGGAACTAGGCTAGCCAACAATCACATATTTACAGTTTCTTTCAAAATCCCAACCAATTTCAAGCATTTCATAAAATATACAGAGTTTACTAAATACATTAGGCCAATAAACAATGTAACCAACCCCAAAACCCAGAGCCAAGATGTCATGAGCATCTAAGGGAGATAAGCCAAAAAGGTATACTATACTAATAGAAAACCTCCGAATAAATAGCTAGATACAACAAGAAGGGAAAACAGAGATGCTGCAGACGCTGAACAACTACCTCTATATCCCGCACTCTGGCTCCGCACGGAATAGATAGCTAATGCTCGGTATCTGCACCTGAATCTGCACAAAGGGGTGCAGGGAGTAATGTGAGTACGCCAACTCAGTAGTAATAAAAATAAATCAAGTCTAAGCGGAAACAAAACACATAAAAATCAATATCATCAATTCACAATATGCACAACCTTTCTTTCCAACAGTATACACATAGATATATGAAATCATCATGCCTTAAAACCAACTTCTGAAAAATCCTTTGAAAAATGTACATTTTGACCAATTTCAAACCGAAAGATTTGGTAAGAAAATGAAATAAATCATAAGTAGCCCCTCGGGAAAAAACATGAATCATAAATCGCCCCTCGGGCAGAACATCACTCAGCACCTCACAGCCACTCAGTATCAGCCCCTCGGGCAACCTCACAGTCACTCATGCCTCCCAATCACTCATCACTCGGCACTCAGCATTCAGCACTCAGTAGGTACCTGCGTTCACTAGGGGTGTGTACAGACTCTGGAGGGGCTCCTTCAGCCCAAGCGCTAATATCAAGCCGCCTCACTCAGTAGAACCTCTCAAAATCCCCTCGGGCGAATCAATAAAAATGGGGTACTCGACCCAAAACATCATTTTTTTTAAATCTCAAAGTAGTGTAAATTAGGCTGAGTTTCGAAAAAATTAAGCACAATGTGACTGAGTGAAATCAGCAATAAACAGTGAGGAAAATAGCAGTAAAAAGCCCCCAAGGGGTCTAAACAGATCGGCACGAGGCCCCAAACATGGCTTATAGCCTAAATATTGAAATAATCTTTAGAACACAATTTAACATAAGGTTTTGAGTAAAATACGCAACTCAATAGTTTTCGCGGAGAGGACCAAGTCAATCCAAAAATCAGTGCGCGTCACATACTCGTCATTCGATATGTGCGCCATTCTAAAATCAGTGAGAAATATGAAATCCGGGGTTTCATACCCTCAGGACAAGATTTATAACCATTACTTACCTCTACCGGGCCACAAGACTAGTCCACTATGCTCTTGCCCCTCAAATTGGCTCCCGATTGCTCCGAATCTAACCAAAACCAGTTTAACATCATTAATATATACTAAAGGGACACAACTCAATCGAAAACTATCAATTTATACAAAAATCTCGAAATTCGGCCAAACCCGAGTCCCAGGCCCACGTCTCGAAATTCGATAATATTTACATCACTAGAAACCTCGTCCTCCCACGATTCCACATACCAAAAACAACACAATCGGACCACAATTGCCTACCCAAATTGCCAAAAGAATTTTCCAATCCTCCACCCATTCTTCCCAACCTTTTTCTACTTTAATCCTTCAATTTACAAGCCTAATCAGAAAAAAATAGCATAGAATCGACTTTAAAGACCCGGGAACTTACCTCCATTGAAGACCCACGAAAACTCTCTTCAAATTGCCTCCAAATGAGTTCCAACTGCATGCAACTATGGTAAAATAACTAAAATTTCACGGAGGCCTCTTTTATACAGTTCTACCCAGCAATTCCGCACCTGTGAACCCTTAATCGCACCTGCGGACCCGCACCTGCGGACCCGCACCTGCGGTCCCAGGTGCGCACCTACGAAATCCCACTAACGGACCAATTCTCGCACCTGCAACCTCTTCTCCGCACCTGCGGCTTTGCAGGTGCGGCCAACTCTTCGCACATGCAGACTCCTCCTGCCTAGCCTCCCTTCGCACCTGCGCATGGCCTTTCGCACCTGCGGCTACCCATCTGCAGGTGCGGCCAATACTAGAAACTTACACCAGCAGCCATTTGCTGCAATTTTCCAAGTTCAAAACTCCGCCAACCATCCGAAATCAATTCCGAGCCCCTTGGGGCCCCAACCAAACATACCAACACACCCCATAGCATTATTCAAACTTAGTCGAGCCATCGAAACACCAAAAACAACATGAAAACACAAAAATTACATCAAATTCAAGCCTATGAACTTTCAAACTTCCAAATTTCGCCAACGACGCCGAAACTAACCAAAACGCCTCCGATTGACTTGAAATTTTGCACACATACCCAAAATGACATTACGGACATGTTCCAACTTCCGGAATTCCATTCCAATCCGAAAGCCTATTTTCCACTACCGACCGGAAATCGCCAAAAACTAACTTTCGCCAATTCAAGCCTAATTCTACGCCGGACATCAAAACATCATTCCGAACACACTCCTAAGTTCCAAATCACCTAACACTATCCGAGCCATAAAATTCGCATTCCAAGGTCGTTCACCAATAAGTCAACTCTCAGTTGACTTTCTCAACTATTAAGCTACTTTGAGAGACTAATTGCCTAAATTCTCACCATGACCACTCCGGACCCAAACCAACTGACCCAACAAAACATAAACAGGCTAAGCAATATATGATAAAGCAGAAATGGGGGAAACAGGGTAAATCTCACGGAACGACTGGCCGGATCGTTACATCCTTCCCCTTTTAAACAAACGTTCGTCCTCGAACGGGTCTAGAAACATACCTGGAGTCTTGAATAAGTGAGGATATCATTCCCGCATATCCCGCTCGGTCTCCCGGGTGGAATCCTCCACCGGCTTCCGTCTCCACTGAACCTTCACTGGAACTATATCCTTAGACCTCAGCTTTCTGACCTGTCGACCCAAAATATCCACTGGCTCTACCTCATATGACATATCACCCTCGAGCTGAACCGTGCTGAAGTTCAAAACATGAGACGGGTCACCAACATATTTCCGGAGCATCGAAACATGGAACACCGGATGAATACTCGATAAACTAGGAGGCATAGCAAGCCTATAAGCCACCTCCCCAACCATCTGAAGCACCTCAAATGGCCTAATGAACCTGGGACTCAGCTTTCCCCTCTTACCGAATCTCATAACACCCTTCATGGGCGACACCTTCAGCAACACCTTATCCCCAACCATGAAAGATACATCTCGGAGCTTCCGGCCCGCATAACTCTTTTTCCTAGACTGCATCGTGGGAAGCCGCTCCTGAATCAACTTCGCCTTACCCAACGCATCCTGAACCAAGTCTGTGCCCAATAGCCTAGCCTCGCCCGGCTCAAACCAACCAACCGGAGATCTACATATAAAGCCTCATACGGAGCCATCTGGATACTCGACTGATAGCTGTTATTTTATGCAAACTCTGCTAGTGGCAGAAACTGGTCCCATGAACCACCAAAGTCAATCACACAAGCACGCAACATATCCTCCAAAATTTGAATGGTACGCTCTAACTGCCCGTCGGTCTGAGGATGAAACGCTATGCTTAACTCGACCTGAGTACCCAACTCTCTCTGTACGGCTCTCCAAAACTGAGATGTGAACTGAGTACCTCTGTCAGAAATGATAGAAACTGGAACCCCATGCAATCGGACAATCTCCCTGATATAAATCTCAGCTAATCGCTCCGAAGAATAAGTAGTACCAATAGGAATGAAGTGCGCAGACTTGGTCAGCCGATCCACAATAACCCATATAGCATCAAACCTCCTCGAAGCCCGTGGGAATCCAACTACGAAGTCCATGGTGATCCGCTCCCACTTCCACTCCGGAATATCAAATCTCTTAAGCAATACACCGGGTCTCTGGTGCTCATACTTGACCTGCTGACAGTTGAGACACCGAGACACAATCTCAACAATATCTTTCTTCATCCGCCTCCACCAATAATGCTTCCTCAAATCCTAATACATCTTTGCGGCACCCGGGTGGATGGAATACAGCGAACTATGGGCCTCAATTAGAATCAAATATCGAAGCCCATCTACATTGGGCACGCAAATCCGGCCCTGCATCCTCATGACCCCATCATCACCAATAACCACATCCCTGGCATCACCGCGACGGACCCTATCCTGAAGAACAAGCAAATGTGGGGAGATCATACTGGTGTGCTCTAATCTGATCGTAAAGAGAAGACCTGGAGGCTACTCAAGCCAATACCTGCGGGGGCTCTGATAGATCCAATCTCACCACATGACCCGCTAAGGCCTGAATATCAAGGGCTAATGGCCGCTCTGCTACTGGAAGGTAGGCTAGACTCCCCAAACTCTCTGCTCTGCCTACTCAGGGCATCGGTCACTACATTGGCCTTCCCCGGATGATATAAGATAGTGAGGTCATAATCCTTGAGAACCTCCAACTACCTCCTCTGACGCAAATTCAGATCCTTCTGCCTCAACAGATACTGCAAACTACGATGATCAGTGAAAATCTCACACTGCACTCCATACAAATAATGCCACCAAATCTTCAAGGCATGAACAATGGAAGCTAACTCAAGATCGTGCACTGGATAATTCTTCTCGTGCACCTTCAAATGTCTAGACATGTAGGCAATCACCCTACCGTCTTGCATCAATACCACTCCCAAACCAACTCTAGAAGCATCACAATAAACTGTGTAAGAACCCCAACCAGTAGGCAAAACTAGTACCGAAGTTGTGGTCAATGCTTACTTGAGCTTCTGAAAGCTCTCCTCACACTCATCAGACCATCTGAATGGAGCACCCTTCTAGGTAAATCTGGTCAAAGGCGAAGCAATAGAAGAGAATCCCTCCACAAAGCGACGGTAATATCCCGCCAAACCAAGGAAACTCCTAATCTCTGTAGCTGAGGACTGTCTGGGCCAACTCTGCACTGCCTCTATCTTCTTCGGATCAACCTGAATACCCTCACTAGACACCACATTCCCCAAGAAAGCTACTGAACCAAGCCAAAACTCACACTTGGAGAATTTTGCATAAATTTTCTCCTCCCTCAACCTCTGTAACACAACTCTCAAATTGCCTACCCAAATTGCCAAAAGAATTTTCCAATCCTCCACCCCTTCTTCCCAACCTTTTTCTGCTTTAATCCTTTAATTTACAAGCCTAATCCAAACAAAATAGCATAAACTTGACTTTAACGACCCGGGAACTTACCTCCACTGAAGACCCACGAATTCTCTCTTCAAATTGCCTCCAAATGAGTTCCAACCGCATGCAACAATGGTGAAATAACTAAAATTTCACGGAGGCCTCTTTTATACTGTTCTGCCCGTAATTCCGCACTTGCGGACCCTTAATCTCACCTGCGGTCCCAGGTGCGCACCTGCAAAATCCCACTAATGGACCAATTCTCGCACCTGCGGCCTCTTCTCTGCACCTGCGGCTGCAGGTGCGGCCAACTCTTCGCACATGCGGACTCTTCCTGCCTAGCCTCCCTTCGCACCTGCATATGGCCTTTCGCACATGCGACGTCGCACCTGCGGCTACCCATCCGCAGGTGTGGCCAACACCAGAAACTTACATCAGCAGCCATTTGCTGCAATTTTCCAAGTTCAAGACTCCGCCAACCATCCGAAATCAATCCCGAGCCCCTCGGTGCCCCAACCAAACATACCAACACTCCCTTATAGCATTATTCAAACTTACTCGAGCCCTCGAACACCAAAAACAACATGAACACACCAAAATTACATCAAATTCAAGCCTATGAACTTTGAAACTTCCAAATTTCGCCAACGACGCTGAAACTAACCAAAACACCTCCGATTGACCTGAAATTTTTCACACATACCCAAAATGACATTATGTACCTATTCCAGCTTCCGGAATCCCATTCTGACCCCGATAGCCTATTTTCCACTACCGACCGGAAATCACCAAAAACTAACTTTCGCCAATTCAAGCCTAATTCTACATCGGACATCAAAACTTCATTCTGAACACACTCCTAAGTTCCAAATCACCTAATGAAGCTATCCGAGCCATAAAATCAGCATTCCAAGGCCGTTCACCAATAAGTCAACTCTCAGTTGACTTTCTCAACTATTAGGCTACTTTGAGAGACTAATTGCCTTAATTCTCACCATGACCACTCCGGACCCAAACCAACTGACCCAACACAACATAAACAGGCTAAGAAATATATGATAAAGCAAAAATTGGAGAAACGGGGTAAATCTCACGGAACAACCGGCCGGGTTGTTACATCATACCGGAATCGGAAGCTGGGACAGAAGAAGGATCAGGAACATCAGCGGGAGGGACTGTAGCACCCTCCGCTGGAGCAGGAATATGAATATTATGGCCTGGGATGGAAGAGTCAGGCAGATTCAGGGTCGGGGAATCATTTTCGCCCGCACCACCAGATAAAGAATTCACGGCCACTACTGGGGTGGCATTGGCCTCTAGGCCGAGTCAAGCTCTCTTTTTGGGTGCCATTTACTGAAAATTAGACCAATGCACGAGTTACTGATAGACAAACTCACCTTCCACCACATCGCACGATATAGAATAGCAATAAAAGGGTACTTTCCTAAATGTCCATGCAGCCCCCTAATTATAGATATGGTCGACAACACACCGATAAGAAGGGCTCTACTAGACACGGCTCTGAGACATCCTAGGACACTTTTAAAACCTTAGGCTCTGATACCAAGTTTTTCACGCCC
Source organism: Nicotiana knightiana (assembly GCA_005239525.1). NCBI lineage: Eukaryota > Viridiplantae > Streptophyta > Magnoliopsida > Solanales > Solanaceae > Nicotiana > Nicotiana knightiana. Next base: position 18,122 of record ML438805.1, read on the forward strand.
CAAAATCGAGGGACGAGACCGGCGCTCAACCAGATGAACCCGGTCAAGCGAACCTCAATTTGCCTTTCCTACCTGGCGCATTACCCCGTGTTCAAAATGTACATTTTATAAGTGAAAAAGAAAAATAGAATCAAGCATGCGGTTACCACATAAATCCCTTTCTTCTTTTTACATTTTCAACATTAGATATTACCAAAACATACATACTAAGTACAACATTCCCGATAGGGGACCACGGTTACAAGTAAGTACAACAACTACCCAAAATATGTTTACAACCCACATAGTGTCTATGGATCCTCTAAGAGTATGGAGAAGAATACATAGGCGTGCCGGTAACAAGGCCCCAGTTATACCTCAAAAGGAATGACATAAACAAAATGAGTCAACATGATTTACAAACAGCCCCGAGAGGAAGTGAGGCTCACCAAGACTGCTGAAGATATGGAGGGAGAGGCACCACTAACGGCGATCAGCGCTACCTGCTACAGAACCACCTATATCCATTTAAAAGATGTAGCGCCCCTGGAAAAAGGGATGTTTGTACCATTGAATAGCATTAGTATGTATGAACAAACCTACTCTAGATAGGATAAACATCAACAGTCAACACAACTAGGGGCATCAGATAACAATACACCGAGGCAAGGAAAAAGACAAATAAGAGTTACCACCACCCTCATCCCATTTTGCCATCTTTTGGTTAATGTACTTTTAAGTTCATCTTGTTATTATTATTACTGATCCACCGTGTCATTGTCACACGGAGTCCGATCTCTGCCCGATCGGCTAAGACATCCTAGGTAAGGTCCGAGTTTCAATCACATCACATATAACCACCGTGGCTTATTCTCACGGAGTCCGATCTCTGCCTGAATCGGCTAGGCTAACATCATGGCTTGTACACAGCACACGAAGTTCGATCTCTGCCTGATCGGCTAGGCCATCTCAACTGCAAATAGTGAGGACAATAATCATCATCAAATCATAATCATATCACAATATCAAGTCATCCATGTGTACGGCATGGAGTCCGATCCCAGCCAGACCGGATATGCCTTCTCACCACTAGGACATTCTCCTAGTACAATTATGGGTGTTTTAGATCACTTACATCAATTTTAACCTCTTTGATCCTCAACACATATTGTTCTTTGATTCGTCTTTCATATCATTAGAATCCTTTGATTCACCTTTCATAACAATTCTTCCTTTAATGCATATTCCATAACCATCCCTTCCATTAATTCATGTTTCACAACAATTCAACCTCATGTTTCGCATTTCACATCATTACCGTCTCTTTACCCACATTTCATATCATAGAAACTTTTGATGCATATTTCGTACCATTCTAGTCTTTCATAATTATCACACCCATCATATGCAAGGATCACACACATAGTAGAAGAAGGAATAAAATTATCACAACTCATATACTCAAGTAGCACAACGATATGGTATTAGCATGGAATGACATAGAAACAGAGATTCCTCAATTAGGCACATAGAATACATAAATTTCATAGATATCCGACAAGAGAATCATACCCGAAAAGTGAGCACCATGAGTTTATCCTATGAGGATTAGAGTTAGCCATACATACCTTGAGTTGGAATTTCTCTATAATTTCTATCCAAAATCACCGGACCTTCTAACGCCTTCAATCTAATTTACAATGTGACACATTCAAACTTAGAGTTAGGAACCTTGGAGTAATTTGGGCATTTTATCAACTATTATGTGGTCCTTTAGATTAACGAACCCCTTTTTAGTGAAAGAATGCCCTAGCTTACTTCCATTTTGCTAGATTATGGAAGATTATTCACATGCATGCAAGGTTTCACTTTTTATTTTTAAGACCCAACCTATGTGTGTTTTATTCTTACACAAAATATGAAAAATTGGGAAAATAGGGTGAAGACTTACCTCTTTGAGTGAAGAAGATGACAATAACTTGATAATTTCCGCGCTTGAGTGATTTTGGAAAACCAAATTGGATGATGTTGAAACCTTCTCTCTCAAGAACTCTCTTATTCTCTCTCTATTTTTGGTGAGAAGATCGTTAATGAAGGGAAGAGGTGTGTTATAAAACAGGGGTTCGGGTTTTAAATTTAGAAGAAAAGGAGCCCCGACACAGGGATGCGGCCAGGAATGCGATTGCATTCCTGCTATGTGGTCTGCATTCCTGTCGCATAAATGGCCCTTAAAAGGGGCCAAGAGGATACCGGACTACCCAAGTATGCGACCACTCTGCAGTCTGCATACCTGTTATGCGATCGCATAGTGCGTCACATAACCTCCCTCGCAAAAACCATTGGGCAAGAATGCGACAACTATGCGGCCCGCATTCGTGTAATGTGATCGCATTCTAGGCCGCATAGTTGTCCTCAAAATGGATATCAAACTGTCAAGGTATGTGACCACTATGCGGTCCGCATACCTGTTATGCGATCGCATAGTGCGTTGCATAATGCGAATTTCTGGAAAATTTAATCTTCCAAGTTCTGGGATATTTTTTACTCAAAATAGGACCATTTTAAGAATTTCTACAGTTATAACAGCACAGGGACCTACTCGGGCATTATTTTTGACATAGAAATTTTACGGGTCTTTACACATTCACTATTTTTGACAAAATACTCTTGATCTCCCGGTTGGAGACTTCCACTTGTCCGCTTGCTTGAGGGTGATAAAGGGTCATGACTTTGTGAGTGACACCATATTTGTTGAGTAAGGTGTCGAAAGCTTTTTTACAAAAATGCGACCCCTCATCACTTATGATGTCCCTTGGAGTACCAAATCTTGTAAAGATGTTCTTTTTCAAAAAATACCACCACACTTATAGCTTCGTTATTGGGTAGAGCAACGGCCTCAACCCATTTGACACAAAATCCACAGCTACCAAAATGTAGGTGTTCCCACAAGAGCTTACAAACAGAAAAAAATAGAGATGGCCGAGAGAAAGAGAGAGAGGGCAACAATTTGAGAGAAGAGATAAAAAGGGGTTTGAGTGAAAAAATAGTAAGTCTTGGTGAGGTGAAAGAGGATAAGGAAAGGAAAAAAGATAGTTTCTATATAAAAGCCAAAGAGTGTTTAAATGCAAGAAAAGAGGGGTTGCCCATAGTACAACTAAACTACAATGAAGCTTTAATAAATTCTGAGTTACTAACTTCTTCTTTGCCAAGTAGTATTTCTTCTCTTTTGTAAGATTTTGAAGATGTCTTTCCTGAAGATATTCCTAATGGGTTGCCACCTTTACGTGGCATTGAGCATCGAATTGATTTTGTGCCTAGATCACAAATCCCAAATAGGCCTGCTTATAGGCGTAATCCAGAAGAGACAAAAGAGCTTCAAAGGAAAGTGGAGGAGTTTCTTGAGAAAGGCTTTGCAAGAGAGAGCATGGGCCCTTGCTATGTGCCCGTCCTATTGGTACCCAAAAAGGATGGAACTTGGAGGATGTGCGGGGATTGTAGAGCAATCAACAAGATAACGGTAAAGTATCGCCATCCTATTCCTCCTCTTGATGACATGTTGGATCAATTACATGGATCCAAAATCTTTTCTAAAGTTGATCTAAAAAGTGGTTACCATCATATTCGAATGAATCCTGGAGATGAATGGAAAACTGCTTTTAAGACCAAATATGGGCTTTATGAGTGGTTAGTTATGCCTTTTGGCTTGACTAATGCACCTAGAACTTTCATGAGATTATTGAATCATATCTTTAAGGATTTTCATGGAAAATTTGTTGTGGTGTACTTTGATGATATCTTGATCTTTTCTACCACTTTAGAGGAGCATATAGAACACCTAAAATAAGTTTTTGAAGTTCTTAGAAAGCAACTTTTATTTGCTAATATTAAAAAGTGTACTTTTTGTGTGGATCATGTGATTTTCTTGGGTTTTGTAGTTAGTATAAAGGAGTTGAAGTTGATGAAGGGAAAATCAAATCAATAAAGGAATGGCCTACACCTAAGAGTGTAACTGAAGTTAGGAGTTTTCATGGACTTGCTAGTTTTTATAGGAGGTTTGTGAGAGACTTTAGCACCATTGACGTTATTAAAAAGGATAAGAGTTTTACATGGGGAAAAGAACAAGATGATTCTTTTAACTTGTTGAAAGAAAAGTTATGTTCTGCTCCTTTGTTACAATTGCCTGATTTTTCTAAATCTTTTGAAATTGAATGTGATGCTTCTGGCTGCCTACTTCAGTGAGAACTTGAGTGGAGCCACATTGAACTATTCCACTTATGACAAAGAGCTATATGCTTTGGTAAGGGCTTTAGCCACATGGCAACATTACTTGTGGCCAAGAGAGTTTGTCATTAAAACTGGCCATGAATCCTTGAAGTACTTGAAGAGTCAAGGTAAGATTAGTAGGAGGCATGCTAAGTGAGTTGAATTCATTGAAACTTTTACTTATGTAATTTCTTACAAACAAGGGAAAGATAATGTTGTTGCGGATGCACTTTCAAGAAGGTATGTCTTAGTTTCTACTCTGACTTCTAAATTGATGGGTTTTGATCAAACCAAGGGACTTTATGCTAATGATGTCGATTTTGGAAAGATTTTTGCACATTGTAAGTTGGGTCCTTTTGAGAGGTTTAATCTTCAAGATGGGTTTCGTTTTAAGGAAAATAAGTTGTGTATCCCTAATTGCTCTTTACGTGAAGTATTTGTAAGGGAAGCACATTGTGAAGGGCTTATAGGTCACTTTGGAGTCCCAAAGACACTAGACATACTTGCTGAAAAATTCTTTTGGCCTGGCATGAGAAAAGATGTTAAAAGAGTGTGTGTACAATTCTAGGAATGTTAACAAACTAAATCTAAAGTGTTACCACATGGACTTTACACGCCATTACCTGTTCTTACTTCACCTTGGATTGATATTTCTATGGATTTTGTGTTAGGTTTTCCTAGAACAAGATATGGTAAGGATAGCAAATTTGTTGTGGTAGATAAGTTCTCCAAGATGGCTCGTTTTATTCCTTGTTTAAAGACTAATGATGATTCACATGTTGCTGATCTATTTGTAAAAGAAGTTGTTATTTTGCATGGTATACCTAGAACTATTGTTAGTAATAGGGATGCTAAGTTTTTGAGTCACTTTTTGTAACGACCCCAAATCCTAAACCGGCCGTGATGGCGCCTATCGTGTAACTAGGCTAGCCAACAATCACATAATTACAATTTCTTTCCAAAATCCCAACTCATTTTCAACATTTCATAAACGTATATAAAATTACTAAATCTATTAAGCAAAATAAACAGTTAAACAGTCTAAAAACCATCCCCAAGATCCGGAGTCAACATGTCATGAGCATCTAAGGATAATACCAAAAATTCTACTATTATAATACAAAACCTTGGAACGAAGAACTAGGTACAAAATAAGAAAGGGAAAACAGAGATGATGCGGACGCTGAACAACTACCTTTATGTCCCGACTCCGGCTTCGCACGGAAATAGATGACTAACGCTCGGTATCAGCACCTGTATCTGCACACAGGAGTGCAGGGAGTAATGTGAGTATGCCAACTCAGTAGTNGTGTGTTTTCCAACAATTTCAGAAATAAAAATACCTAAAGAATTTAGTGTAAAATAAAATAAGTCATAAGTAGCCCCTCAGGACAAAACATGAATCATAAATCGCCCCTCGGGCAGAACATCACTCAGCATACCTCACAGTCACCAGTATCAGCCCCTCGGGAAACCTCACTGTCACTCATGCCTCCCAATCACTCATCACTCGGCACTCGGCACTCGCACTCAGTAGGTACCTGTGCTCACTGGGGGTGTGTACAGACTCCGGAGGGGCTCCTTCAGCCCAAGCGCTAATATCAAGCCACCTCGTGGCATATCATATCCTCACAATCAGGCCCTCGACCTCACTCAGTCAAAATCTCAAAATCCCCTGGGGAGTATAAGTAAAACGAGGTACTCGACCCAAAACATCATTTTATATCTCAAAATAGTGTAAGTAAAGCTGAGTTTCGAAATCAGTTAAACATAACATAACTGAGTGTAATCATAAGTCAACACAATGAGGAAATAGCAGTAAAACAGAAAAGCCCCCAAGGGGTCTAAACAAGTTGCGCGAGGCCCCAAACATGGCTTATAGCCCAAATATAGCAATAGTTTTAGAACACAATTTAACATATGATTTAGGGAAAAATACGCAAGTCAATAGTTGTCGCGGAGAGGATCAAGTCCAATCCAAAAATTAGTGCACGCCACATACTCGTCATTCGACATGTGCGCCATTCTAAAAATAGTGAGAAATACGAAGTCCGGAGTTTCATACCCTGAGGATAAGATTTATAGCCATTACTTACCTCTACCGGGCCACACTACTAATCCGCGATGCTCTTGCCCCTCGAATCGGCTCTCAATTGCTCTGAATCTAACCAAACCAGATTAACATCATAAATATATGCTAAAGGAACAAAACCCAATCGAAAGCTATCAATTTTAAGCACAATTCCCAAAATTGGCCAAATCCGAGCCCTGGGCCCACGTCTCGGAATTCGATAAAAATTGCATCACAAGAATCCTTATCCCTTCCCGAGTCTACACATATAAAATGCACCAAAATCCGACAACGAACAACTCCTAAATTCCTTAATTCACAAGTCTCAATTTTCCAAGCCCTAAACCCCCAATTTATGTCGTTAATCCACAAATTCCAAGACTAATCCGTCACAAAATAACATAGAAACAAGTTTATAGTCCGAGAAACTTACCTCCACTGAAGACTCTCGAAATCCTCCTTCAAATTGCTCCCAACCCGCATGAAAAAATGAAAGAAATGCCAAAATTTCGCGGAGGCTCCTATTTATACTTCCTGCCCAGCTAATCCGCACCTGCGGACCATTTTTCGCACCTGCGGTCCCAGGTGCGCACCTGCGAAATTCCATTAAAAGTCCAATATCGCACCTGCGGTGCCTCACCCGCACTTGCGGCTTCGAAGGTGCGGCCCATGCCTCGCACTTGCAGATTCCACAGCCTGGCCTCTTTTTGCACATGTTCAAAGACCTTCGCACCTATGGCCATCGCACCTGCGACTCCCCATCCGCAGGTGCGGCCACACCAGTAACATGACACCAGCAGCAACTTTGCTACAGTTTCCTAAGTCCAAACCTCCGTTAACCATCTGAAATCAATCCCGAGCACCTCAGGGCCCCAACCAAACATACCAACACATCCCATAACCTCATTCGAACTTAGTCGAGCCTCCGAAACACCAAAAACAACACAAAAACACCAAAATCACATCAAATTCAAGCCTATGAACTTTGAAACTTCTAAATTTCACCAAGGATGCCGAAACCATCCAAAACAAATTTTATTGACCTGAAAATTTGCGCACGTATCCAAAATGACATTACGAACCTGCTCCAACTTCCGGAATTCCATTCCGACCCCGATAGCTTCTTTTCCCCCGCCGACCAGAAATCGCCAAAAGTAACTTCCGCCAATTCAAGCCTAATTCCACACGGACATCAAAACTTAATTCCGAACACACTCCTAAGTCCAAAATCACCTAACGAAGCTATCCGAGCCATAAAATCCACATTCCAAGGTCGTTTACTGATAACTTGGATTTTTGCCTCATTTTTCGTTCCCTTATACATGAATTTTGGATACAATGGTACACAAAATGGCCCCGAAAGCTTATACGTTATGCTTGTTGCAGAACTGAACCAGAAATGAAGGCACTCAGTCTAAAATATGATCAAAATAGGAGTGAATCCGGCACAAGGATCAAACTCAACAAGGATGATCAAGACAAAAAAAAAGGCCACCGCGGTCGCGTTCCTCATTTCGCGGTCCGCGGTGGAATTCCAGTAAGGTCGATAGTGAGTCAAGCATCCACCGCGGCCGCAGTCGTAGTTTCGCGGACTGCGGTGGCATTCCAGTGAGGTCGACAACAAGGCAATCATCCACCACGGCCGCGGTGGCATTCCAGTGAGGTCGACAACAAGGCAAGTCCCCACCGCGGCGCGGTCCTCATTTCACGGTCCGCGGTGGAATTCCAGTGAGCTCAAGAAATTATACAAGTATCCACCGCGCCGCGGTCCTCTTTTCGCAATCCGCGCTCGACCCTTACCAGAAGATCAGTAGCTCAACAACACCATTATCTTCGCGGACCGCGGTCGTGTTTTCGCGGTCCGCGGTGGTCTCGCAGGGGTATTTTTGTCCAAAAATTTGGCAGACTATAAATAGACTTTTTGTAATTTCTGTGCATATCTTCTATTTTCAGAATTAGAGAGTTCGTGAATATTTTAGGGTTTTTATTTCTTTAGCTTTGTTCTTGCATTTTTAACATTGAAAACTTCAATTTTATTGTTAGGAATCAATTAAATGGGTTATTCTTCTTCTCTATCATTATTTTCATCTTTGATTATGAGTAGCTAGACCCATTAGTGGCTCAACCCTAGTGTGCGTATGTAATGGGGTTTTGAAATTAAGGTTGGGAAATTAATGAGTGTTGGCTATTTCAAGGTTTTTATTGCTATAATTAGTGGTTGCAAACACTAATTAACCTTTTCATGACTTGGGTCTTTCTTGAGAAAGAAGACTTGAGTCTAGAAATTATCCTAATAGGAAATTAGGGCATTATCAAGAGATTGGTAGTCCCAATCAATGGGGTTAAACACAGGAATGGTGAAACCCTACTTGAGCCCTAGTTAATGGGTTAAACCTCGAGAGAGTAACACCCTACCTAATCCTATATTGCTTGATTAATTGGCACCCAATTGTCCTCGAGAGGGGTAATTAGGGTATAATCACTCAAACTACCGAGAGGTATAGAGTGAGCACCTTCGTGCTTTGGTTATAGCTGTATCCCTAGCCAATTCCCCGACCTTAGAATTGAATCCCTTTGTATATCCACCTAGGCAACGGTCACGACCCTAGTGCCTTTATCAATATTAGAAAACAACAACAAAAATAAAGTTAGTCATTAATCAGCTTACAAACAATAGAATACACTTAGTATAGTTCAACACAAACAAATGATTAGAAGTGCAATTAGAAACACTCGACCCTTCTAGATCACTTATACGCTCACTCCCATTTATAGGCTCCCTGTGGATTCGATCCCTACCATTCTGGTAAAAGCTACACGATCCTTACCTTCATACTTATATAGTAGTGTGGGTGAGGCGTCGTCACTTTTTGGCGCCGTTGCCGGGGAGCTTTAACGGTGTGACTATATTTGTGACTAGAAGCGTAGTGTGTTTTTCTTTCCTTCTATTTTTAACTTCCTTGTTTTGTTTACTTAGGTACAATGGCCGATCCGCTAGGAAATGTGATTCTAGGGGAGGAGGTTTATGACAATCAAGAAGATGAAATTAATCAAATTCCTCCACAAAGAAGAGGCCGACAGGCCAACATACAAGATGATGTCCCAGACCCTCCCCCATCTCCAGCTCCTATAGCTGCTCCTCGGGTCCTTCCAAACGAGAGGTATGCTAGTGCAATAGTCCCGCCAAGGATTCGAGCGGGGAACTTCAAAATCACAAATGTTATGCTCACTCTCCTAGAGCAAAGAGGATACTTCACCGGAGCCGCCTACCAGAATGCCTATAAGCATCTCAAAGGCTTTGTTGATACATGTTGGGGGAGTAAGCAAACAAATGTGTCTGAGGACACATTACGGTTACGGTTGTTCCCGTTCTCACTTAGGGGAAAGGCATTGGATTGGCTTGAGCGTCTCCCAAACCATTCTATATCCACTTGGGACGAGCTCGCGGATAAATTTATTGCAAAGTTCTTTTCCCCAAGTCACATGGAAGCCCTTCGAGATGAGATTTTGGCATTCAAACAAGAGCCAAACGAGCCACTACATGAAATATGGGAATGCTATAGAACCATAGTCAAGGAGTGTCCTAACAATGACATGACCGAGGCTACAATCTACCGGGGAATCAATAAGGTAAATCAATGTGTGGTCAACCGACCACTCCGAACCCGAACCAACCGACCCCACACAACATAGATATGCTAAGAAACATATGATAAAGCAGAAACAGGGGAAACGAGGCTAATTTCACGGAACGACCGGCCGGGTCATTACATCTTCCCCCTCTTAAACAAATGTTCATCCTCGAGCGGGTCCAGAAACATACCCGGAGTCTCGAATAAGTGAGGATATCTGCTCCACATATCCCGCTCGGTCTCCCAGGTGGCATCCTCCACCGACCGTCCTCTCCACTGACCTTCACTGAAGCTATATCCTTAGAACTCAGCTTTCTAACCTGATGACCCAAAATAGCCACTGGTTCTACCTCATATGAAATATCACCCTCGATCTGAACCGTTCTGAAGTCCAAAACATGAGACGGGTCACCAACGTACTTCCGGAACATCAAAACATGGAACACCGGATGAATACTCGATAAGCTGGGAGGCATGGTAAGCCTATAATCCCCCTCCCCAATCCTCTGAATTACCTCAAATGGCCCAATGAACCTGGGACTCAGCTTTCCCCTCTTCCCGAACCTCATAACACCCTTCATGGGTAACAACTTCAGCAACACCTTCTCCCCAACAATGAAAGACACACCTCGGACCTTCCGGTCCGCATAACTCTTCTGGCTAGACTGTGTCGATCGAAGCCGCTCCTAAATAATACTTCACCTTACCCAGCGTATCCTGAACCAAGTCTGTGCCCAATAGCCTAGCCTCGCCCAGCTCGAACCGACCAACCGAGGATCTGCACGTCCTACCATATAAAGCCTCATACGGAGCCATCTGGATACTCGATTGATAACTATTATTATAAGAAAACTCCACGAGTGGCAGAAACTGGTCCCATGAACCCCCAAAATCAATGACACAGGCACGCAACATATCCTCCAAAATCTGAATAGTACGCTCCGACTGCCCGTCGGTCTGAGGATGAAATGTTGTGCTCAACTTGACCTGAGTACCCAACTCTCTCTGTAAGGCTCTCCAAAATTGAGATTTGAATTGAGTACCTCTGTCAGAAATGATAGAAACTGGAACCCTATGCAATCGGACAAAGTCCCTGTAATAAATCTCAACTAACCGCTCCGAAGAATAAGTAGTACCAACAGGAATGAAGTGCGTGGACTTGGTCAGCCGATCCACAATAACCCATATAGCATCAAACCTCCTCGAAGCCCGTGGAAGCCCAACTATAAAGTCCATGGTGATTCACTCCCACTTCCACTCCGAAATATCTAACCTCTGAAGCAATCCACCCAGTCTCTAGTGCTCATGCTTGACCTACTAACAGTTGAGACACCGAGCCACGAACTCAAAATATCCCTCTTCATCTGCCTCCACCAATAATGTTGTCTTAGATCCTGATACATCTTTGCGGCACCCGGATGGATGGAATACTGCGAACTATGGGCATCATCTAGAATCAAATCTCAAAGTCCATCCACCTTGGGTATGCAAATCCGGCCCTGCATCCTCATGACCCCATCATCACCAATAACCACATCCATGGCATCACCGCGACGGACCCTGTCCTAAAGAACGAGTAAGTGTGGATCATCATACGGGCGTGCTCTAATCTGATCATAAAAAGAAGACCTGGAGGCTATACAAGCCAATACCCGTTGGGGATCTGATAGATCCAATCTCACCAACTGACCCGCTAAAGCCTGAACATCAAGTGTTAATGGCCGCTCTGATACTGGAAGGTAGGCTAGACTCCCCAAACTCTCTGCTCTACGACTCAGGGCATCAGCCACTACATTGGGCTTCCCCGGATGATATAAAATAGTGAGGTCATAATCCTTGAGAAGCTCCAAACACCTCCTCTGACGCAAATTCAGATCTTTCTGCTTAAGAAGATGTTGCAAAGTACGGTGATCAGTAAAAATCTCACAATGTACTCCATACAAATAATGACGCCAAATCTTCAAGGCGTGGACAACAACTGCTAGCTCAAGATCGTGCACTGGATAATTCTTCTCGTGCACCTTCAACTGTCTGGACGCGTAGGAAATCACCCTACCATTCTGCATCAAAACCGCTCCAAGGCTAACTCTCGAGGCATCACAGTAAACTGTATAAGAACCTGAAACCCGTAGGCAAAACCAACACCGGAGTTGTAGTCAAAGCTGACTTGAGCTTCTGAAAGATCTCCTCACACTCCTCAGTCCACCTGAACTGAGCACCCTTCTGGGTCAGTCTGGTCATAGGTGCTGCAATAGATGAAAATCCCTCTACAAAACGACAATAGTACCCTACCAAACCAAAGAAACTGCGAATCTCGGTAGTTGATGACAGTCTAGGCCAGCTCTTCACTGCCTCTATCTTCTTTTGGTCAACTTGAATACCCTCACTGGACACCACATACCCCAAGAATGCTATTCAATCAATCCAGAACTCACACTTCGAAAATTTTGCATGCAATCTCTTCTCCCTCAAGGTCTGAAGCACAACTCTCAAATGCTGCTTATGATCCTCCCGAGATTGGGAATACACCAAGATATCGTCAATAAACACGATGACAAAAGAATCCAGATAAGGCCGGAATACACTGTGCATGTGCATAAAGGCTGCTGGGGCATTGGTCAGCCCGAATGGCATAATCAGAAACTCATAATGACCATATCTAGTCCTGAAAGCAGTCTTCGGAATGTCTGGCCCCCGAATCTTTAACTGATGATAGTCGGAACGCAAGGCAATCTTGGGAAATACCCTGGCACCCTACAACTGATCAAACAAGTCATCTATACGAGGCAAGGGATACCGGTTCTTCTCCGTAACCCTGTTCAGCTTCCGATAATCAATACACATGCGCATAGAACCATCCTTCTTCTTCACAAACAACACCGGTGCACCCCAAGGTGACACACTAGGCCGAATGAACCCCTTATCTAGGAGTTCCTGAAGTTATTCTTTTAGTTCCTTCAGCTCCGCTAGTGCCATACGATAAGGTGGAATAGAAATATCCTGAGAGCCTGGCACCAGGTCATACCAAAATCAATGTCCCTGTCAGGTGGCATGCCTGCAGGAAACACGTCTGGAAAGTCACGGACCACAGGAAATAAATCAATAGCGGGAGTCTCACCACTGACTGAGATAATACTTGCGATCATTGCATCGGAGACCATAGCATCTGGCATGGCTGGGAACGCATACATAAGGGCTTGACCTCCACCTGCTTGGCCTCCCATCTAGGGCGGCATCTAGCTGACTGACTACCACTCCTGGATGTCTGGGCGGGTGGTGAAGTAACTGGATCTGAAGTCGAGGGCTGGCCCCTCTGTTGAGAAGAACCACCAGAACGACGGGGATACTGCCTCCACATGTGCCCAAACGCTCCGCACTCAAAACAACTCCCTGGAGCTGGAGATGGGGACTGATAGAAACCCCTGGCACCAGAACGACCACTAGAAAAATCATGCATATAAGAACTCTCACCTTGTGGTGCTCGAGCTGCACTCTGGGCTGAAAGGGAAACGAATGAAGAACGCCCTGACTGAGAACTGCGGAGACCATGCCCCGAAGATGCACCACTATAGGCTGGGCCAACTGACTGAGGAGGCCTGAATGAACGACCTCTACCATGATGAAACTGCCCCTGGAAGGAGCACCACTAGAACCACCCGATCCACGAGGCCTCTTGGCCTCCCTCTCCTCCCGCTCCTGGCGGCGAACTGACTCAATATCTTGAGCAATATCAACAAAGAATGTAGCATCTGATACTCTCTCCCGAGTCATAAAAAGGCGGAGATGATAACTGAGGCCATCCACGAACTTCCTAATCCTCTCCCTATCAGTAGGGACCAACTCGGTCGCATGACGATCCAACTCTAAAAACCGCATCTCATACTACGTCACTGATAGCTCCCACTGATGCAGCTCCTCAAAATTCCTATGTTGCTCCTCCCTATGAGACCTGGGCACAAACTTCTCCAAGAAGATAGTGGAGAACTACTGCAAAGTGAGGGGTGCTGAACCAAAGGCCTACACCTCTGAAAAGACTCCCACCAAGTGAAAGCAGCACCAGAAAACTAAAAAGTAGCAAACGAGACCCCACTGGTCTCCAGAATCCCAGCAGTACACAACATCCTCTGACATTTATCCAGAAAACCCTGGGCATACTCGCCCTCAGCACCACTGAATATCGAAGGCTGAAGTCTACTAAACCTCTCCAGTCTACACTCCTCGTCCTCAGGAATAGCCGGAACCACGAAGTCTCAAACTGGAGCAACCGGCTGGGCTGGAACCGCCCCCGGTGTTTGATGGCCATGAGTAACCTGCTCAGGTGTCCGGCCAACTGGAGTCTAACTGTCTCCTCCGACCTGAGAAGTAGCGGCAACTACCTAAGCTAGGGTGGTACACACAGTCAAGATCTGAGCCAAGGTCTCCTGAAGACCCAGAATAATAACAGGCACTGCCGGTGCCTGAGCCTGTCCCGCAGAAGTATCTAGGGCGGGAATCTGATCCTGAATAGTAGGGGGATCAACTGGTACTGCCCTGGCTGCTGCACGGGTTGGCCCTCTACCTCTACCACGGCCTCGACCTCTCGCTGGTCTAGCTGGTGGATGATCACCCTGATCGGTAGCGCGAGTCCTCACAATCTATGAGAGAATGGAACAACAGAAGTTTAGATTTCCAGAATCAGCAAAATGGCACGACAGAATTCAAGAAAAATGAGATTGTTCCTAAGGGTTCCGCAGCCTCTCAAAGATAAGTACAGACGTCTCTGTACCGATCAGCAAGACTCTACTAAAACTGATCATGATTGTTGAGTCCTATGAAACCTAGGCTCTGATACCAACTTGTCATGACCCTAAATCCTAAACCAGATGTGATGGCGCCTATCGTGGAACTAGGCTAGCCAACAATCACATAATTACAGTTTCTTTCCAAAATCCCAACTCATATTTAACATTTCATAAACGTACATAAAATTACTGAATATATTAAGAAAAATAAACAGTAAAAGAGTCTAAAAACCATCCCCAAGATCCGGAGTCAACATATCATGAGCATCTAAGGATAATACCAAAAATTCTACTATTATAATACAAAACCTTGGAACGAAGAACTAGGTACAAAATAAGAAAGGGAAACAGAGATGCTGTTGACGCTGAACAACTACCTCTATGTCCCGACTCCGGCTTCGGCTCCGCACGGAAATAGATGACTAACGCTCGGTATCAACACTTGTATCTGCATAAAGGGGTGCAGGGAGTAATGTGAGTACGCCAACTCAGTAGTAATGAAAATAAATCAAGTCTAAGCAGTAAGAAACCTATAAAATCAAATCATAAGCTCACAATATGCACATCCATTCTTTCCAACAGTATATACATATATCTATGAAATCAACATGCCGTAAAAACCAACTTCAATAAAATCCTTTGAAAAATGTGTTTTCCAACAATTTCAGAAATAAAAATACCTGAAGAATTTAGTGTAAAATGAAATAAGTCATAAGTAGCCCCTCGGGCCAAAACATGAATCATAAATCGCCCCTCGGGCAGAACATCACTCAGCATACCTCACAGTCACTCAGTATCAGCCCCTCGGGCAGCCTCACTGTCACTCATGCTCCCAATCACTCATCACTCGGCACTCGACTCCGGAGGGGTTCCTTCAGCCCAAGTGCTAATATCAAGCCACCCCGTGGCATATCATATCCTCACAATCAGGCCCTCAACCTCACTCAGTCAGAAACTCTCAAAAGCCCCTCGGGCATATCAGTAAAATGGGGTACTCGACCCAAAACATCATTTTATATCTCAAAATAGTGTAAGTAAAGCTGAGTTTTGAAATCAGTTAAACATAACATGACTGAGTGTAAATCATAAGTCAACACAGTAAGGAAAATAACAGTAAATAGAAAAGCCCCAAAGGGATCTAAACAAGTTGGAACGAGGCCCCAAACATGGATTATAGCCCAAATATAGCAATAGTTTTAGAACAAAATGTAACATATGATTTAGGGTAAAATACGCAAACTCAATAGTTGTCGCGGAGAGGACCAAGTCCAATCCAAAAATCAGTGCACGCCACATACTCGTCATCCAACATGTGCGTCGTTAAAAAAACATTGAGAAATATGAAGTCCAGGGTTTCATACCCTCAGGACAAGATTTATAGCTATTACTTACCTCTACCGGGCCACAATACTAATTTGCGATACTCTTGCCCCTCGAATTGGCTCCTGATTGCTCCGAATCTAACCAAAACTAGATTAACATCATCAATATATGCTAAAGAACAAAACTCAATCGAAAGCTATCAATTTTAAGCACAATTCTCGAAATTGGTCAAACCCGAGCCCCGGGCCCACGTCTCAAAATTTGATACAAATCGTGTCACAAGAATCATTATCTCACGAGTCTACACATAAAAAATGCACCAAAATCCGACCACGAGCAACTCCTAAATTCCTTAATTTACAAGTCTCAATTTCCCAAGCCCTAAACCCCCAATTTATGCCATTAATCCACACATTCCAAGCCTAATCCGTCACAAAATAACATAGAAATGAGTTTATAGTCCGAGAAATTTACCTCCATTGAAAACTCTCGAATTCCTCCTTCAAATTGCTCCCAAATTGGCTCAACCCGCATGCAAAAATGAAAGAAATGCCAAAATTTCACAGAGGCTCCTATTTATACTTCCTGCCCAGCTAATCCGCACCTGCAGACCATTTTTCGCACATGCGGTCCCAGGTGCGCACCTGCGAAATTCCATTAAAAATCCAATCTCGCACCTACGGTGCCTCACCCGCACCTGCGGATTCTACAACCTGGCCTCTTTTCGCATCTGCGCAAAGACCTTCGCACCTGCAGCCATCGCACCTTCGGCTCCCCATCCGCAGGTGCGGCCACACCAGTAACATGACACCAACAACAACTTTGCTGCAATTTCCTAAGTCCAAACCTCCGTTAACCATCTGAACTCAATCCCAAGCCCCTCGGGGCCCCAAACAAACATACCAACATATCCCATAACCTCATTCGAACTTAGTCGAGCCTCCAAAACACCAAAAACAACGCAAAAACACTAAAATCACATCAAATTCAAGTCTATGAACTTTGAAACTTCAAAATTTCACCAAGGATGCCGAAACCATCCAAAACACATCCGATTGGCCTGAAAATTTGCGCATATATCCAAAATGTCATTACGAACCTGCTCAGACTTCCGAAATTCCATTCTGACCCCGATAGCCTATTTTCCCCTGTCGACCGAAAATCGTCAAAAACTAACTTCCGCCAATTCAAGCCTAATTCTACACCGGATATCAAAACTTCATTCCGAACACACTCCTAAGTCCCAAATAACCTAACGAATCTATCAGATCCATAAAATCCACATTCCAAGGCCGTTTACCAATAAGTCCACTCCCGGTTGACTTTTTCAACTATTAAGCCAATTTAAGAGACTAAGTGTCTTAGTTCTCACCACGACCACTCCGAACCCGAACCAACCGACCCCACACAACATAGATAGGCTAAGAAATATATGATAAAGCAGAAACATGGGAAATGGGGCTAATTTCACGGAACGACCGGCCAGGTCGTTACACTTTTGGCGTGTATTTTGGGGGAAGGTAGGCACTAAATTCTTGTTTTCTACTTCTTGTCACCCACAAACTGATGGACAAACTAAATTAGTTAATAGAATCTTAGGAAACATGTTGAGGGTTGTTTTGAAAGGTAAATTAACTTCTTGGGAAGATCACTTGCCTATGATTGAATTTACATACAATAGAATAATCCATTCTTCTACATGTATGTCTCCTTTTGAGGTTGTTTATGGTTTTAATCCCTTTACTCCCCCTGATTTATTACCATTACCTACTAAAAATATTGCTAATCTTGATGGTAGGACAAAGGCTTAAATGATAAAAAAAATTCATGAACAAACAAGGCTTGCAATTGAAAAGAAAAATGAGCAAACTGCTTTGAGAAAGAATAAGGGTCGAAAACAAGTTGTTTTTCAACTTGGAGATTTAGTTTGGGTTCACTTTAGAAAGGAGATATTTCCTTCCAAAAGGAAGTCAAAGTTGCATCCTAGAGGAGATGACCCATTTCAAGTCCTTAAAAGGATTGGAGATAATGCTTACAAGCTGGACCTTCCTGGTGAGTTTCAAGTAAGTGTCACATTCAATGTTGTTGACTTGTCTTTGTTTGGTGTATGATCGAATTCGGTGATGAATTATTTTCAATAAGAGGGGAATGATAGAATCAAGGACAAGGATAGAGTTTTGGAAGCTCCAAGAAGGCCATTTACAAGATCTCAAGCTAAAGAATTGAAGACTATGGTTACTGGACTACAATGGCAAATAAAGAAGCTTTTAATTGTAGAGGAAGAGATCAAGCCCAAAGGATATGAATTTTCCAAGTTTTACAATTATTTGGTGGCCCAAATTGAAGTCCAAGAGGAGGAAGATTGGATCCCAACATCAGCCCTTGAAGTCCACCAAAAGGGCAACCGGAAGAGCTTAAAATGAGCTTAAAAGGGTCCAAAAGAGGTGTTTCAAGAGGAGCCCAATTGGAGTCCAAATCAATAGCTCAAATTAGTAGTTTTAAGGCCCAAATCTTCCCCAAATGAATTTGGCCGCGCACTCTCTTATTTTTATTAGGTTTTCTAGTATTTAGCTTAGTCTCCAAGTTAGGATTTGCCTTGGCAGCCACCCTACCTAGTTTTAAGGACATTTTACTCCTATAAATATGACTTCTTTTTATTCATTGTGGTACTTCATTATTGATTAATAATATTATACACTGAGAGTTCTTTTGAACCTTTGTTACGTATGCTTTGAGATTTATCTTTCAACCTTTACTAGTTCATAGTTCAAGGTAGTAAGATAACTTCTTTATTGTGATATCATTGATTCCTTTATGGTATTCTTAGAAGGCGATTAATACTAGTTATTAATTGTTATCTCAAGTTACTCGTAAAGCGGTCAAGATCCGAATCTATTGTTGTTCTTAAGTAAAGGCATTTGTTTTTTTCAATAAAACAAAACGTTGTTGCTTGGATCTTGTCAAGGCTATAGAATTTGCATTCTTGGAAGTTCTTGGAATTCTTTTGTTGTTGTCAGGAGAATATCCTTGGTAGCAATGACAACGAGCCATTTCATCCAGCCATGATCATTGTCATCATCAACACTGTTAAGGAGGGTGTGCTGGCCGCGTTTACTAAGCTTTAGCACACCTCCACGGAAGATCTTCGGAGAGTAGAGGTTTATCATGTGTGCAAGGTTATGATTTCTCCGATCTAGGAGCACAATTTTCGGAGGCAAGTCACCGTACGCCATATTGATGGTCCTACTTGAGCTAAGCAAATTTGGTAATGATGATAGAATTCTAAAATTATAGGGTTAATTTTTTACCCAATCCCAAAGTAGGGGTATGTATAGACATATATGAACCCTGGTTTGGAGAAGGTGGCCTTTTCTACCTCATTGGGGGCAAGGATTTCGATGTCTTTCCAATCCCAAGATTTCTTCATGACGAGAATACTAGCAGGACGTATGAAAGAAGGGTACATGCGAACATGATAGTGACTGTCGCTTTTTGGATTAATAGGTTCTTTTTGGACTTGAAGATCCAACTGGGAGTCGAGTTGGAGACGAATAATGGTATTAGTGGTAGGAGGTTCGGATTCAACATAGACATCCTTCATTTTGTTCTTCTTAACGCCTTCACCGAAAAGAAGGCTATAGTTTTCGAGGACATCGGCGTTAGAAGACATATTGGTGGTAAGAAATTTGAGCAGTGAAATTGTATTGAGAAAGATGAATTTTTGTAGTAGGGTTCTAAGGAGATGCAAAGAAGAAAAAAAGATTTCTAAAAGTGAAGGGTAGAAGTGATGGGTAGTTGAGAAGTTTATAGACGACAAAATTCGTAGTCATGATTACCTCAAAATTGGCAGAAATATTTGTCAAATCACGGGATAACACGTGTTCGGGTCATTAAATGCGAGAAGACGCGTTCTTTCAAGTGTCAGAAACCGTTCAGGAGCTTTTTCGCCAAGAAAAGAGGTCTTATCTAGTTCCCGATAACACTAAGTTGTATCACCAAAAAGTAGGGGGACTATCTGTATGGGGTAAAATTGGTTAGCGATTGTTGGACGAATGACGAGATGACACATGGAACTGAACACACGTAAGATGTGAGTCAGCAAATAGTTGGCACCAGATACAAGCATGTGACTGGTGCTGGGTGAGTTTCGAAGGCATGTGAACCGATGACAAAGATTTGAAAGAAAGAGATCGGTTGGAAAAGACAGGAAGAGATCAGTTGGAAAAGACAACATTTAATAAGCAGCCGTTACAAAGAATTTCTGTATTAATAGCCAACTGTTATGCAGCCATCAATGGTAGGTAGTTTTATTTTTATTCAAGAGGAGCTTGATTTGGGGATCCTGTCTCCCTAAATAAGCTGTAAACAGAAGAATTAGTATCCATTATAGGACACGAAAAATCATCTGCACTCGAAGGCTATAAGTTGCTCTCATTTTTATAAAATTACTTGCTTTTTGTCGTTCTTAATATTGTTCTTATTACTGCTTCTAGAGAGGCTTACCGTACAACTAGACTTGTATTTCTTTTGAGTTATTTTCATAATCTTGATTTTTTTCTTATCTATTTCATATTTTTGGATCAAGTTAATTCACGTGTCAATAAACCATATTACAAATTCAACTGTATTGTTTTACGTGTAAATAATTAACAATAACAACAACATACCAATATTACCCCACACTGTGTGGTCTAGGGAGGGTAATGTGTACGTAGACCTTACACCTACCTTGTGGGGATAGAGAGAGTGTTTCTAATAGACTCTCGGCTCAGGAAAACATAAGCACACGGGTAAACAATTACATTTAGAAAAGATTAATAGTTAATATTAAAATATTTTCCTATGTGAATTTGGGAGATATTTATAATTTATCATCATCATATATTCATAAGTTGCAAAAAAATTCTTGAATGCTTCTTTTGTCATTCTAGTAAGTCATCATTTGACGATCCACATTCATCATTTACAGAAATTTAAGTTTTATTCTTCTAAAAAAAATATTTACTTACTCAAAGCCTTATTTTAATAATGTTAATGTTATTTTACAAAAAACCGATTTAATAGCCATAATTAACTAGAGCTTTAATAGTTAGGGGTTTTAGGAACCTAACACTAGTGAATATAGTTCAAAGGGGTTTTGCCCCAAATCCCCTAATAAATTTTACCGCTATCACTCCATGTCCGACGATTTCGATTCTCATACCAAACTTCAAACCGACTCCCTTTCTTTCACAGAGAAGGCCATCTCTGATAAAACAAGCATTGATGATATCGGCTGGAATCTCAATTTGGGTGCCTCTGAAGTCAAAGACAATACCTTAGTGCCCAAAGTTACAGATTTTTTGAGCCAAAGTGGAATTATGGCTGATGAATCCATCAAGAAAGAAGAAGACAAGGGGAGTATTGAAGAGAATTTGTTGGGGTCCAAAGATGACGGGACTGTGCGGTGTTCACTAAAGATTGAAGTAATTGATGATACAGCAATGTTTGATATCTCTCAAGTTGGAAAAAGTTGCACTGTTGATCAAAGTTTGAAGGGTTTTGATGGGAAATCAGCAAATAGGAAGAAAAAGAATGCAATTCATCAAGTGGAAAAAGAGGATGGAGAAAAAATGGTGGCAAGAAAAGCAAAACTTAGTAATATGGAAGAACCCAATGAAAAGAATTGGAGGAAAGGAGGAGGAGAAGAGAAAAGGGTTTATTGTAGAAAGGAGTTGGAAGTTTTGAGGTTTATTGGAGTGGAAGAACAGATGAAAAAGTGGGATGATGTGTACATTGGGCTTGATGATACCGTAAAAAAGGAGTACGATTGCCTCGTTGATTCTTATACTCAAAAGCACATCCGCCGGCCTCGTAGACCCTTTGGAAAAGAAAATACCCCTGCGATTTCTGGTAAGTTTTTTCTACCCTTCTCTCAGCAACTTGTATTATCTGAATTTTCTTTTTCCTGCTTTGTTGAATAGTGGTGTTGCTAATGCTGTTTGTTCTTTGGTACCTGGTGTTTCTTGAGAGTATAATTTACTATATTTCAGTAAAGATTACATGATGCTTTGTGGAGACTGATAGAAATAATTATGTTGTGAAGTTTAGCTAGTACTAATATATTTGGAAGTTTTGATAGTTAAACCTCTCAGGTGTCAGTTGGTTACCGGGATAAAGATATTAATCACGGTATAAAATTGATTATAGTTATCCCATGTTTGATTGTAGGTCTTAGCTAATACGATATAATATAGGAGGCGAGATAGATAATCCCAGGGATAAGCCAGAATTATAATCTTATGGATATCCAAGACCTAGACCGAACGACCCCTCAATCTTTGTTAAGTAGTGTTTATTTCTGTCAGCATGGTGGTACTATGTTAAGAGTTTGACAGGTTGGGTTATTGAATCTGCGTCTTTCTTTCTAAAGTTATTCAAATGTAAAGCAGGAGCTCATTCTATTTAAATCGATGTAGGAATATGTACTCCTACCAAATTAATTTGCTTTGTTTTTTTTCTCTTCTCAATTTTGATCGGTAAATAATAAATTATGTAAAAGAAAAGCATCTTTAAGATGTAAAAATACATATGGTTATCCAGGAGTACTTGATGATTTCATCAGCAAATTATAACAATAACAACAATAAACCTAATATAGTCCAAAAAGTGGAGTCCGGGGAGAGTAGATAGTACGCAGACCTTACCGCTAGAGTAAATGTAGAGAGGCTGTTTCCAGCAGACCCTCGGTACGAGGAAAAATGAGAAAAGAGCAGTAGCAACAAGCAATAACGAGAATAAAATAAAAGAAAACAAGGCGAAAGGAACAACATGAAGATAGAAATCTACAATATTAGAATACAAGACTGCTACTAATAACACTAGAAATGTCTGGAAACTCGCACAACTACCTATTAATCTACAACCTTTATCCTCGACCTCCATACCTTCTTATTAAGGGTCATGTCCTCGGTCAGCTGAAGCAAAGCCATATCTTGCCTAATCACCTCACCCCATTACTTTTTTGGCCTACCTCTACCTCTTCTAAGACCCACGAAGGACAACCTCTCACACCTCCTTACTAGAGCATCTGCGCTTCTCCTCTTCACATGTTCAAACCATCTAAGTCTCGCTTTACACATTTTGTCCTCCACGGGGCCACTCCTACCTTAGCCCGAATATCCTCATTCTTAATCTTATCAATCTTGGTATGCTCGCACATCCATCTCAACAGTGTTTTGGAGCGCGAGAAGCGGAAAAAAGCGAGGAGGCTTGCTTCACCGAAGCGAGAAGCGCGAAGCGAAACACGTGCTTTTTTCATGTGAAGCGCAATTTAACACATAAATGAAAAAAATTAAATAGGCATACATAAATGAGCAAGAACTCAATAATAATAACATATTTAGCAAATGTTTCAATTCTTAAATCAAGAAGTAAATAATAGATACTAAAACTAGATAGTCAGTAATCCTCAAAAGTCTTAACATATTAAGCAAATGCAAAATAAAATCACAAAAGGAGCAACATCGTATTCTTCAACAAGATCTCCAAACTCTTGAAGTGTCATCATGTTCGAGTTATTATATTGGTGGATATCTTCTTCTTCTTCATTGGAGGCTTCATCAATTAGGGTTCTACTTTAACTTGTAGATACTCTTTCTTTGCTCCTTAAAGTACTTCCCCTAAAACCATAAACATTCTCCTCAACTCCACTTGCCATAGCAACATGACCAAAAGCAAGACCTTCTCCTTCATATACTTCTTCTTCTTCATTGGAGGCTTCATCAATTAGGGTTCTACTTTAACTTGTAGATACTCTTTCTTTGCTCCTTAAAGTACTTCCCCTAAAACCATAAACATTCTCCTCAACTCCACTTGCCATAGCAACATGACCAAAAGCAAGACCTTCTCCTTCATATACTTCTTCTTCTTCATGATTTTCGGGGGCTCCGGTTAACCATTCATTTGCTTCATCAATGTTATCCAATAAAATTGGATCAGTGATATTGCGAGCTTTGTAATGACGAGCCAATGTTCTATTATATTTAACGAACACTATATCATTGAGTTTCTTTAGCTCAAGCCTATTCCTCTTCTTAGTATGAGTCTGGATATAAATTGTAGAAAGTAATTAAGAGGAGTACTTAGGACAATTGAGATACACTTTAATTTAGTAATAATGTAATATAACTTCTCACATGTTCATAAACACTCCAATTTCTCTCGCATCCGGATGAGCTACAAGTTAAGCTTTGAACTCTAGTAGCAAATTGTTGCAAGTTTGGAACTTTATAACGAAATTGCATCCACCATTCAACTGTAGAAGTATTATTTTAGAAGTTAATAACTTAAAAGTTAAAGCTCTAAAGAGTAAAACAATTGAAACAACTTGCTCACCTAGTGCCAATTTGGTTGTGGCTCTAATGGCCGAAACTAATCCAAGTATTCCATCGGGTTGCATATAACACCAAGCTCTTCCCCTACTTTGTCTTGCATCGCTTCATCTGGCACCTCGCAACACATGCATGATACCCCTTCCACACTTCTTTATCTAAAGTTTCTTCTCATTATTTTTTTGTATAAATGAATCCGGGGTTCAAATTATGCCCTGCTGCATGTAAAGGTTGATGAAGCTGATCCGTTCACCTTTAATCAATGATTTCAAAAACTCTCCTATATTTCCTCGTATCATGATCAAATGCTTTCTCAATAGCTTATTTAGCCCTATCCATGGCTTCATAAATATATCCCATTGGTGGTTTTCTCTCCCCATCAACCAAACGAAGTACAGTAACCAAAGGATTACCAACTTTAAGTGCTTGAACAGTGTCATTCCAAAAATTATGGACCAACTATATATCTCTCAACTTCTTTCCCAAGAGCTTTCTTTGCATAGATACTCTCACTCCATTCGGTTGACATGAACAAGGTTCGCAAATTTTTCTTTTGCAAGTAAAAACTATGCAAAGTCATGATAGTTGTTGCAAATCTTGTCTTAGCCGGTTTCACCAAATTTCTTTGGTTTGTGTATCTCCTCATTATTTTAGCAACAACGACCTCTGACTAATGTAAGAATGTATCTTGTCCGCCTTAGCAAAAACTGTAAGAAATCAAATTTTATAGTTAATAAGTATAAACAATTAACATGAAGGTTAAAATAGAAAACTAGAACCACTTGTTCACCTGTAGAATATGGGGCTAACTTGAAAATGTCACCAAACATCAAGTTGATGCAATGTGCAGTCCAAAAATATTTGGGAAAACTCCTTTCAACATGTCACTCGCTTTTTTATTCTCATCTGCATTATCGGTAACAATTTGAACAACATTTTCCTTTCCAGCTTTCAATATTGTCTTCTCAAACAAGTTGTACATTTTATTGGAACCGGTTGAAGAGTCACTAGCATCATAAGATTCAAGAAACACACTACCTCTCGGAAAATTCACCAAAACAATAATGACCATTTTTTTCAATTTTTGCTGTCCATTTATCCATCATAATGGAACAACCATAAGTTTTCCATTGCACCTTTTGCTCCTCGACAATCTTGTTTGTCTTCTCCGTCTCCTTTTTTAGACAAGGAAGTCTTACTTCGTGATAGGTAGAGGGCTTCATTCCTGGGCCATATTGGCCTATGGCCTCAATGAATTCACCAAAACTATCGGTGTAATTTACACAATTAAAAGGGAGCCCCGCATCCACCTAGCAAAAGCATCTACAACGCGCTCTCTTAAACTCTTCCTACGAGAATTTAAGTTAACAGCTTCACCTTTTCTCTTTTTATTTGGTTTTTGCGACAAAATAAAGATTAAGGGGACCTTCACATTGCTACCGGTGGATGATCCACTTCCACTTGTTGAATTCTTTCTTTGAGATTTTGAGGGAGGTGGCCTCATTGATATATCATTGACTTCTAGGTCATCCTCATCGGCTCATCCATTTGACTATCTTCATCAAGAAGATTAATCATAGATGCTCCATGGCTCATTGGATTTTTTAACTCATTTTTTTCGTAACATACTCTCTAATTTCTTCCTTAACAGAATCCGGAACACTTGGACATTCTTTGAGATCTCTAAAACCACCAATTAGATGTCTCTTGTGACGATATATTCCATCGTTATATATATTTTGACAAAAGATACATTGCACTTTTGTGCCACTGCCTATTGCAACTCCATACGCCCGAGCTAGATCTTTTTTTTGGCTTGATGCGATCGAATAATAAGATTTAATTTACTACAATCAACAAAAAAAAAAAAAAAAAGAACTGTTAAACAGTGAACAAAGAAAAACATTAGGAATTTGGAAAAAACAGAGCACAGGCATAAATTAGAAAAACAGGGCTGAACAGAGAAATAAGGTTCTGAAAAAAATAGAAAAGAAGAAGAGAACAGAGAGAGAGGAGTCGAACAACCCTAATAAAAAAAAAAGGAGTCGAACAGTGAACATTGAAGAACAAAAATTAAAAAAAAAACAGAGCACAAGCATAAAGTAAGGCAGGACAGAGAAATAAAAACTGAAATAAATAGAAAGAAGAAGAGAAAAAGGAGTCGGACAGTGAACAAGCAGAGAAAATCAGAAGGGTAAGGGAGAGTGAAGAAAGAACTGAAAAAGAGGAAGAGAGTGAAGAAAGAACTGAAAGAGAAGAAGAGAAAAAGAGAAACTTACTCGAACTCGAAGAGCATAAGAAAAGTCGTCAAGGTGTAGTCTTCGCTTGTAGCAGAGAAGCAGATGTTTGGAAGAAGTGTGCGCAAGTATATTTGCAATTTTTTTTTAAAAAAAAACCCTTGGCTGCCATTGGACATCGCTTAAACGAGCTTTTCTGCGCTTTTTTCATCGCCTCGCTTCTCGCTTTTTAGGGTAAAGCATGCCCTTATTGCCAGAGTCGCGATTTAGGCAGAAAGGCGCAGGTCCCTCGCCTCGCTTCTGTTCTTTAAGTGAGAAGCGTGCGCTTTTAATAACGTTGCATCTCAATATCCTCATTTTTGCTACTTTCATTTTCTAGGCATCAGAATTCTTGACTGGCCAACACTCTACTCCATATGACATAGTCGGTTTAACTACTACTCTGTAGAACTTACCTTTAAGTGTATGAGGCACATTCTTATTGCATAAGACACAGATGCGAGCCTCCCTCCCCTCCCCCCCCTCCCACCCCCCACCAATACAATGTGTTACATCCCCGTCAATCTCTTCATTACCTTGGATTATAGACCCTAGGTACTTGAAACTATCTTTCTTGGGGATGAGTTGTGTATCAAGCCTTACGTCCGCTTCGCTGGTCCCATAACTGAACTTACACTCCAAGTATTCTGTCTTTATCCTACTTAACTTGAAACCTTTTGGACATTAGGGTCTGTCTCCAAACTTCCAATCTCGCGTTAACACCACTTCGCGTCACGTCAATCAGTACAATATCATCTACAACTAACATACACCAGGGCACCTCCCCTTAAATGTGACACGTTGCGTATCCAACGCCAAAGCAAATAAAAATAGACTAAGAGCTGAACCCTGGTGCGACCCTATCACAAAGGGAAAGTGGTCCGAGTCCCATCCTACTATCCTCACCTGAGTTTTAGCTCCTTCATGTATGTCTTTAATCACCTTAGTGTAGGCTACATGAACACCTCTAGCCTCTAAGCATCTCCATAGAACCTCTCTTGGGACCGTATCGTTTGCTTTCTCTAGATCAATGACCACCATGTGCAAGTCCTTCTTACTCTCCCTATACTGTTCCACCAACCTCTTTACAAGATGAATGGCTTCCATAGTCGAACGACCCAACATGAATCCGGACTGGTTTTCAGAAATAGGTACACTCCTCCTCACCCTTGCTTCCACCACCCTCTCCCAAACTTTCATAGTGTGGCTCAGCAACTTGATACCCATATAGTTGTTCCAATTTTGGATAACACCCTTGTTGTATAACGGAATCATCATACCCCACCTCTATTCTTGAGGCATCTTCGTTGTCCTAAAAATGATGTTAAGTAACTCAGTGAGCCGTTCCAAGCCTGCCCTGCTCACGCACTTCCAAAATTTCACTAGAATTTCGTCTGGCTTGTCGCTCTCCCCTACAACTTACACATAGCTCCCTCGACCTCCTCAATTTTAATACGCCTACAATAACCAAATCTCGATGACTCTCGGAGTGCTCCAAATCACCCAACACGATGTCCATGTCTCCCTCTTCATTTAGGAGTTTATGGAAGTAAGTCTGTCACCTGTGCCTGATATGTGCCTCTTCCATCAATACTCTGCCATCTTCGTCTTTAATATAGTTCACTTGGTCCAGGTCACGAGCCTTCCTTTTTCCAGTGTTATCAAAGGCGCGCTTAAAGCGCGCTTAAGCCCTGAAGCGACGTACAAAACATGTTGAGCGCTTCGCCTCGCGTAACGGGCGCTTCAGTGTTGTCATCAAGGCTCCAAGGCATATTTTTCCTTGCTAATGAGCGTAATCTAGAAGACGCGACACTAAACAGTTGATATTTCACTTTATCATAAATTTTCTTCAATTCCTTTGTCCATATATTTGGTATTTATGTTATAGATATTAGTCTTGGACTACACATGCATATTGGTAGTTTTTCTCCATTTGCGCGTTTCTTCATTAAAACCCACGCTTTATTTGTGTTTTGCGCTTAAAGCCCCAGCAAACCTTAGAGCTTTTTTTGCGCTTTTTGCCTTTGATAACACTGCCTTCTCTCACCTTAGCTAGCCTGTACAACTTCTTGTCGCCGTCTCTGTCCCTAAGTTCCTCATGCAAACGTCCAGACGCTATAGTTTTAGTTGCTGTAACCGCTAACTTTGCCTCCTCTTGGTCTTCTTGTACCACTTCCTATTCGTCCTCGTCTCCTCCTCGTCCTTGCTCTCCACCAGCTTCTGATACGCTGCTTTTTTTACTTCTACTCTTTCTTGGCTTCGTCAGTATACTGTAATTCATGTAAATCCTTGGCTGTGTTTTCCACCAGCATTTTCTTAATGCTGGTTTTCATCGGTGAAACTCGGCTTATTTATTAGAAAAAGCTACATTTTTGCTTTTATGTTCCACTCTTCCTTTTTCTTTTTCGTGCCTGATGCTTGACTTCTTTATTCTTCACAACACGATACTTACAACTCTCACGAATTCTTGATTTTTCGTTCCATTGATAACCACAAAAACTTGAAAATGATTTTCTTTATGCTTACTGGTGGCATATTCTCATAATACATTTACATACAAACACACTAATAAGCTGCTACCCTACTACACGAAAGTAAGAAGTTGGCATTGTACCCATTTTCTAATTCACTAAAATAACCCTGCCACCTCATTAAAATATGGACTGTCAAGGGATTTCTGGTCTTTAGCATAAAATTCTTCAATTTTCTTACAATTCCTAAACCTATCTTCTCCGATTTCATCCGCCTAGGAGTGAAATAGGCAGATGCAATCACAAAAGATGAGTTTGGGAATGGTAAGGAGGGAAGTTGGAGAATTTAGGCAAAAGACCATAGAGCCCCTGAAAGTCCCTATTTTAATGAAGTGGCAGGGGTTATTTTAGTGAATCAAAGATTGTACAATGCTAATCTACTACCTTCATGTAGTAGGTTAGCTATATATAATAAAATATGCATACCCAAAATTTGATCCTATATTTTATGTCTATACATAGCCGTCATATATAATACTGCTACCATTTGCTGTGAATACAATACTTCAAACCGAATTTGCTCGTTAGGACTTTTTTTTGAATACGATACGATAGACCAAATTTGAAGGTTAGAATTAATTGTATTTATCCGTAACAGTTTTTCTTTTTCCGCAAGGCTTTCCTATTGCTTTGATATTTAAAAATTAACTTTTTCTTTTTCCGCAAGGCTTTCCTATTGCTTTGAGATTTAAAAATTAACTTTTTTGGTAAATTATGTTCTTTGTTTTTTTTTTTTTTGTGTGAAAAGATTTAGCTAAAAATTAGGATCTTCAAAGTGTATTTATGTTTCATTTCTAAAGCTTAATATAAAGGAGTTTCGTACATGTTTCTCTTACGAGAATTTTTCATATGATTCTTTGGCGAAATAATCAAAAGAAACATAAAATACATTTTGAAGATCATAATTTAGCTAAATGTGACCAAACAATACAATTTACCAATTTTTTTAAAGAAATCCCAAAGCAATAAGAAAGCCTTTGTGGAAAAAGAAAAATTGTTTCGGATAGATATAATTAATCCTAACTTTCAAATTCGGTCTAACGTGTCTATTTGAAAAAAAATCCTGACGGTCAACTTCGATCTGAAGTATCCTATTCAGCAAATGGTAGTGGTAATATATATGACAACTATGTATAGACATAAAACATAGGATTGGATTTTGGGGGTGTGCGCGAGCGCGTGTGTATATATACACACACATGCGCTTGGTTGCTTATAAAAGCGACATCTCTCTGTCCGCTAAACATATAAGCCTGTGTGCAAAGTGAATATTAGTTTTAGAAGCCGTTTGATATTCACCTTTAAAATTGTTAGTTGTTTAAGGTCATGATTTTATCTTTTCTGCCATACCTCGTTGGCATTATTACTCGATATGTTTAAGAATGCCTAAAAACACCTAAGCTTCAGTCTCAAATAAGTTGAGATCTGCGATATGAATCCTCATTTCTTCCGTCAAGCTCGACTCAATATAATCATGAAAACCTATAAGAAAGTGAAAGTGGAAAATAGGTATATATAATACATACTAATAATAGAAGTTCTCTAGCAAATCTAAAACCTATTCCCAACTGTGGGTATGACATATGTGGATTTTTTTCTTCCGGTGTGCCCTATTTTTATCTTAGTCTGCATTAATTTCGAGGATTTGTAGGTCTTTAGACACAACCTCCATTCATGTGATTTTAGGTCTATCCTCCCCCTTTTTACACCTTCACTCACCATAGGTTCACACCTACGAACCGGAGTATCTGTAGGTCGACGCAGGACATGACCGAACCTCCTTCTCTCATTTTATTCTCAATGCGTGCTACTTGCACCTTCTGGCAAATGTGGTCATTCCTAATCTTATGTAACCTTGCATAATCAAATGTCCATCTTAGCATCCTCATTTCTGCAACACTCATTCTTGCTATATTTGACTTTAGCAGCCCAACATTTACTACCATATAACTTTGCTGGTCTTTATAATTGTTCTATAAATCTTACCTTTCACTTTGATAGACATCCTTCTATACATAACACCCCTAGTAGCACTTTTCCATTTAAAACCATCCGGTTTTAATCCTATAAGTAACATCTTTATTTGTCATTCCATTTTCTTGAAACAACGAGTCTAGATATCTGAGAATGCCTAAGAATAAAAAGTAAAATTTCAAATTCCTCTCCTTCCATTAATTCTATCTTTTTCTTAATTAAAAGTATTTCTTTTTAACACTTAGGTTAAAAGAGGAACCAAAGAGTGCTTCATTCACCAAAAAAAATAAAGGTACAGCTCGGGCAGTGGAGATTTGAATTCCAATCAGGTACCCCTATCATTGACCGGCCCCATCTTCAGGCAAATGCAAGTTTTGGTGTAACATGGTTACATTGTAGATTCTATACTCTTGACATCTTGAGAAGCTAGATCTTTCATGTCAAAAGTTTTTACTCTATTTCTTGCCTTTATGTGTTGTTTGCTTCTCTTACACATTCGTTCTGGTTGTATCAATTTGATGTATTTCTAAATTTCTGTTGGAGCAGGTGTTTTGGCAGCAAAAGAACAAGGAAAACATCTGAAAGCTTATACACAAAGAAACATGACAATTACTAATCTGAAAGACTTCGTGTTTTTAACTAGCCATTAGGTCCTTACAAATGTACCCAGTTCGAGATAAAGGGTTGATGGGAAGAGCATTCTAACCATTGTACAATACCTCTGCTGTACAGAGAAGTGTTTGGGATGAACATGTATTCCTTATTTGCTCATATCTAACCACAGTGATGATTCTGATTTGTAGATAGCTAGCTCTTGTAATTGAAACGTTGATACTGTGGTAGATAGAGTGCTGATGTGTTTATGTGTATCGTTTATGTAAGTAGAAAGTAATACACTGGAAAATAGACTGCTGGTGTAGATGTTTGGTCTACTTGCAGTTATAAAGTGAGTGAATTGATGAAATATCATTTGCATTTGAAGTGAATAATACTCGACGTGAAATCTGCTTGAGGATGATCTATTAGTTGATTTTTCTGGATTTACCGAGACCTGTAATAGAAGTAGCTTAATGTACGTAAGTAATTGTTTATGCCTTTCAGGTAATGACCATTCAGAGCACTTGCATGATCAAGAATGCAATGTTAATGAAGAAAGTGATGATAGCGATGATGATTATAGTAGCATTCAAAGACCTGCCTTTATAGTTACAGGAGAGCCGGACTTCAATTCTGGTCCTCCTGAAGATGGACTTGAGTATCTTCGGCGTGTCAGGTATCATCTTCTATCTGTCTTTAATTGGGTTGCTCTTAGCCTATGGTTGGTCAATGTTATGGCTGTTGCAGAAATTAAAAAGAATAGGACTTAGATCTAGGATGACAAGTTGTGCTTGAAGTCAGTCTAGAGCTGGATGAACCTTTTCTGTTAGCTATTCCTTTAAATTTTCGAGTTAGTTGCATTGCAATTATCTTATTTTATCCTTAAGATTTTGGTTCTAGAAAATGCAATTTCATAATTTGCATTCACTATAGTGCTTTCACTTGTTATCAGAGAGATGCAAGGTGCTTCCAACATCCCATATCGAATACCTGATTCCCTGGGATTATCCATCTATTCAACACCCACCTGTGCATGTCCAAACATATAGGCAATTCTTCGTTTTCTTCAAATGAACTACCAAGGCAGCTGCTGAGAAAATCAGGTGATGGAATGATGTTGCCATGGACCTTAATTTTATCACCTAGGGAAGCTTTGTTAATGTTTCTTTTGAAATTCGGATTGTTCTTTTTTAGGAGCACCTATTTTGTTTCACCGCCTCTGGGAATGTAGTTGGGTCTAAATCTTTCTCGTTTCTGAAGACCTCACCTTTCCCCATGAGAGACTCAATCTTTGTTGCCAAGTCATTCTACCCTGAACAGTGTACAACACTACAACTTCCAGTAGAATGACTACACTTCTGCTGCCTTGAACACAACTATGCTTCACGCCCCTGAAGCTTTGTGAACATTTCATACGGCATTTGGAGTTTTTTGTTCTTTCAACCCAATTGTATCATGCTTCACTGTCATAAGACTTGTTACCAGCTATGAAATAAATTCTTCTTTCCATCATTCATATTTCTGTTTTTAACCAATCACTTTAAGAGATAATTGGAGAAAACCAAAGAAACGGTTTTTTGCCAAAACTGGCATACCAGAATTCGAAGTTGGGCATTCTCTCACTAGCTTTCGATCCACTTTCATATCCCCTTTCCTTGCATGCTCAATCATTCTTATGCAACGGCATACGTCAAGTCGTCAATTGCTGTCCTGTGAACTCCACTTTTATGCTACGTTTGCTTCAGTAAGGAGCAGGGAGTAGGGGAGACACTGAATTTTCTCAAGAGCTTTCAGCTCTGCTGCCAGATTGACCGTGCCTTCTTTTCTCTGCCACAATAGGAGGCTAAGCATCTTTCATGACTCTTATTGTCCCCCTCTAATTTTTCAGTCTAAAACTCAACAGTAATGTACCTGATGTATTGTACACTTATGCCCAGGCAGATTGAAGCTCTTGATTCGAGTTGAAGCTAAAAGAGAGGCTTTGTTTGACAATCTTATGAGTACTTTCAGTGAGCATTAACACCTTTTCGGACTTGGTGGATATTTTTGCAAGTTAGCTATAGACTGTATTTCCTAATTTCCTCATTTTCTGTAACCTGTTTGGCTGGCATGGCGTTAAGTTGGCTCTAAAATGATATATGTATGCTGAAATTGTCCTAGGTGGGAAGCATCACAGTTGCCCAAAGTGAAGGTTGCAAAGGTTGAAGGCAGTAGACTTAACAAAGAACAGACGTATTACATGCCCCAAATTCCTGATATTGCAAGCTGTCTAGAGCACTTGTTGCCGCTCAAGGAGTGGGAGGAAGCATTCCTCGCTGATTTTTCAGAGTTAAGACAGGTGTTTGCTGCGTATTTGCTTGAAGTATTTTTAGAAATGGAAATGCAATAGTTGTTTTGAGTCATCCAAGTGTCAAAGTATCATATTACGAGCTCTGCTCGTTCCTCCTGAAAATATGATCAGAATGCTTTGTTTTTATTGAGTTTTGGTGCTGGTAGTGCTCCTGGCACACTTTATATATATTTTTAATGGAAGGAACCTGTGGTTCGTTTCAGGCTTTATCACGTTTGCCATCTAATATTGGAACTTCCAGCCAGCTGCATTCTGCAACCTTTGTTGATCAAGAAAACTCTTCAAATCAGCTTCCTGAGAGCATTATTCTGGATAAGTTTGATGGTTTAATGCCAGGAGAAGACGAGTCTTACCTATGTGATGCTGGTGATAATTCTGCCTTGGGAAATTCCATACCTAAGTCATCTCTTGCCGAAAGATTTGTCAACGGCCCTACCCTATCTGTTATCTTACAAATGGATGCTGTAGCTCGAGTTACAATGTTAAGGAAGCGAATTACAACTGTACAAAGCATGACCACTCTTTCAAGGGACGACTGCTTATGGTTGTTTGCTCTGTGCACTGCGGTTGATACTCCTCTTGATGCCGATACATGTGCAGCCCTACGGTCATTACTCCGGAAATGTGCAACCTTGAGAGCTGACAAGTCCAAACTCGATGATGAAGTTATTATGCTAAATATGTTGCTCACAATATCTGGCAGATATTTTGGACAGTCAGAACAATGAAAATCTTTATACTTCATCAAGAGTCCTGTTGGGGACTTGAACAAAATTCACTCCTGCAATTTTTCATCACTTTCCAGATTTTTCCTTGGTCATGGTACTCAAGAAGTAGAGTTCTGTATTATAGTTCACTTTCTCCAACTTCTGTCAGAACTAGTTCTTACACTAGAAGGAAACCTCGTTTAGTGATTCCATGCTTCCATCTTTATGCACAGTAACTAACTATTACTGGTTGTTTATGGTCGAGGTATGTGGAAATTATAATCCAGGAATTGTCAATGTGGTTAATAATAACGAAAAGGACCATATTTGCTCCTCTGCTATCGAAAATAAGCTATACTTACCATCCGTTTCAATTTCATAGTATAACTACCCCTACCGTCATACTTTTGGATCATATTTGCCCCCATCCATTGAATCTTTCATCCTAGCTTAAAAATACACGCGGTTGGTCCTGATTTGATAAATGACCCGACCCATTTCTAATTAAAACTGACTTGTCTCATACTAATAACTCACCCATTCCAATAATGAGGAATTTTCAAAAATCACTACACTTTAGAGGCTATTTACGCGGCACAACGATTGTTTCTATATTTACTATTCGTAGTAAAACGTACTTTGCCAGTAGCTTGTATTTTCTGTATTCGTGCGCGCACTTAAGGATGTATTCACTGTATTCGTTCGCGCAACTAACACAACATGTGTCAACTGTGTTTGTTGGGGCAACAAGTACAACCAAAGACGAAATACAAAAATACATGGGTGTATACAAGGATACAAATAATGAAAAATACATTTCATATGTGAAACCAAAAAATATATATATGGTCCATACATTAAGGGATACATACAACATATGAGACAGTTAATACAACTGAATACAAGCTAGAAAAATACATTTAATATGTGAAAACGAGATACAATTATCAAAAAACTCAATGTAGACAGCTTCGGGAGGAGGTAGCCCAGACTGATCAGCGAAGGGCACCTTCGAGAGTTCCTCAGCGATCGAGCTAAGAATCACTTTCGAGAAAGAGAGGGGAACAGGAAGAACGAACATGAGGAGCCACATCATATCATTTATATGATCATTGAAGGAGTCGACGTCCCACAGGGACCTGTGTTCAAACGGACAAAATTATCCATCACAAGTGAGAAGCGATTTCGGGACTACATTCCCGAGGATACCCTCGCATTCAGCGAAGAAGACATCGGGGCCTTATCTCAGCCTCATAATGATGCACTGGTAATTTATTTCCTTTTAAATAAAGTTAAAGTTAAACGTGTGCTCGTGGATCCAGGTAGTTTGGCCAATATAATCAGGTCGAGGGTCGTGGAGCAGCTCGGGCTGCTTGACCAAATCATACCCGCCTCTCGAGTCCTGAATGGGTTCAACATGGCGAGTGAAAAAACGAAGGGGGAAATCATCCTCCCAGTCAACGTGGCGGGGACCATACAAGCCACCAAATTTCATGTCATCGAAGGTGATATGAGGTACAACGGGCTTGGAAGGCCATGGATAGATAGCATGAGAGCAGTACCATCAACCCTTCATCAAATGGTGAATTTCCCAACAAAAGATGGCGTGAAAAGGTGTATGGAGAGCAACATGCAGCCAAATAGATGTTCGAAGTGCATGAATTGGCACCGATATCATCTCCATCTACCTCGGAGAAAGCAAAAGGCGAACAGGTAGCCAAATAGCAATCACAACACATACCCTCGATTGAGCTCGGGGGACAAATGATCGATGACCAGGTGGCCGAGGACAGAGAAGAAGACTTCCTCACCCCCGAGGAATCAGATGCAACGAAGTCCACTATCGAAGAATTCGAACATGCCGTATTGATCGAACATCTTCCAGATGGAAAGGTATACCTGGGAATGGGATTAACCCCCGAACTCAGGAAAGAACTCATTCATTTTCTTATTGATAACATTGATTGCTTCGCTTGTTCCCATTTAGACATGACAGAGATCCCGCCAGAAATAACCACCCATCGACTAAGCGTCGACGCCAGGTTCAAACCGGTGAAGCAAAAAAGAAAGCCTCAGTCCGAGGTAAACCATGCATTCGTCAAGGACGAGGTAACAAAGCTTCTCAAAATAGGATCCATTAGGGAGGTGAAATACCCCGAGTGGTTACCTAATGTAGTAGTAGTCCCCAAAAAGGGAAATAAATTGAGAATTTTTGTAGATTATAAAGATTTAAATAAGCCTTCCCTAAAGATTCATTTCCATTACTCAACATCGATCGTTTGATCGACGCCACGGCCGGCCACGAGATCCTTACTTTTCTCGATGCCTACTCCGGGTACAATCAAATTCAAATGAACCCGGAGGACCAGGAAAAGACTTCGTTCATCACGAAGTATGGCACATATTGTTATAATGTATTGCCATTCGGGCTAAAAAATATAGGAGCCACATATCAACGCCTAGTTAATAAGATGTTCGAACATCGAATAGGCAAATCTATGGAAGTTTACATTGACGACATGTTAGTTAGTCCCTGCACGCAGAGGACCATTTGACTCATTTGCAGGAAACGTTCGATATCCTACGAAGGTACAACATGAAGCTTAACCCCGAGAAATGCGCCTTCAGAGTCGGATCAGGCAAATTTTTAGGCTTCATGGTATCGAACAGGGGGATCAAGATCAACCCCGACAAAATTAAGGCCATCGAGGAGATCACCGTGGTAAATAGTGTGAAAGCCGTACAATGGCTGACCGGGCGAATAGCAGCCTTAGGCTGATTCATCTCGAGGTCATCGGATCGGAGTCATCATTCTTCTCGTTATTCAAGAAGAAAAACAACTTCTAGTGGACCCCGGAACGCTAACAGGCCTTGGAAGAATTAAAGAGGTATCTCTCGAGCCCACCTTTTCTCCACACCCCGAAGGAGGACGAAACGCTATACTTATATTTGGCCGTGTCCGAGGTAGCGGTAAGTGGTGTGTTGGTTCGATAAGAACAAGGTACGCAATTCCCTCTCTATTACGTAAGTCGGACCCTAGGAGATGCTGAAACCAGGTATCCACACTTAGAAAAAACTAGCTCTTGCATTAGTAAGTGCATCTAGAAAATTGAAACCTTACTTTCAATGCCACCCTATATGTGTTTTAACTGCATATGCTCTTCAAAACATCTTGCATAAGCCCGAAGTATCGGTCCGATTGGCCAAATGGGCCATCAAACTCGGAGGGTATGATATCGAGTATCAAACCCGAACGACTATCAAGTCTCAAATTTTAGCGGCCTTCGTGGCCGATTTATGCCTGCCCTCGTGCCCGAGGTAGAGAAAGAACTCTTGTTAAAAATGGGCACATCATCGAGGGTATGGACCCTTTTTATCGACGGTGCCTCGAACGTGAAAGGGTCCGGGCTCGGCATAGTTCTTAAACCACCTACGGCCGACAAAATTAGACAATCTATAAAAGCTTCGAAGTTGACTAACAATGAGGCCGAGTATGAGGCCATCATTGCAGGTCTCGAACTGGCCAAAGGACTAGGAGCAGAGGTCACCGAAGCAAAATGTGATTCCCTCCTGGTAGTGAACCAAGTAAATGGGAGGTTCGAGGTTCGAGAAGACAGGATGAAAAGGTACTTAGACAAGGTTCAAGTGACATTTCATCGCTTCAAGGAGTGGACCCTGGTTCACATAACTCAAGAACAAAACAGCGAGGCCGATGCGCTCGTAAATCTGGGTTCGTCTGTCAAAGAAGATGACATACTCCTGGGGACTGTTGTACATCTATCCAAATCGATGATTGAAGAAGGCCATGCCGAAATCAACTCAACAAGTTTAACATGGGATTGGAGGAACAAGTACATTGACTACCTGAAACATGAGAAACTCCCCACGGATCCAAAAGAATCGAGGGTCCTTTGAGCCAAAACAGCTCGATTTTCACTCGATGAGAATGGAACAATATACAGAAGGACCTTCGATGGACCATTAGCAGTATGCTTGGGACCGGGGGACACCGACTATGTGCTTCGAGAAATCCACGAAGGCACCTGTGGAAACCACTCCGGTGTTGATTCTTTAGTTCGAAAGGTAATCAGAGCAGGTTACTATTGGGATAACATGGAAAAGGACACCAAGGAATTCGTTCGAAGATGTGACAAATGCCAAAGATTTGCACCAATGATTCACCAACCCCGTGAACAATTACATTCAATCCTATCCCCGTGGCCATTCATGAAATGGGGGATGGACATCGCCGGCCCCTACCAACGACGCCAGGTAAAGCTAGATTTATTATATTTATGACTGACTACTTCTCGAAATGGGTAGAAGCACAGGCCTTCGAGAAGATAAGAAAAAAGAAGTCATGAACTTCATATGGGATCACATCATATGCCGATTCGGGATCCCCTCCGATATTACATGTGATAATAGGAAGTAATTCATCGGCAACAAGGTGACGAAATTCCTCGAGGATCACAAAATCAAAAGGATCCTATCAATGCCTTACCACTCAAGTTCAAATGGTCAGGCCGAGTCCAAAAACAAAGCTATCATTCAAAACTTAAAGAATAGGTTAGAGAATGCAAAGGGGAAATGGAGAGAAGTGCTGCCCGAGGTACTATGGGCGTATCAAACAACCTCGAAGTCAAGCACAGGGGAGACCCCGTTCTCTCTAGTATATGGGTCCGAGGCACTGATATCAGTCGAGTTCGGAGAGCCAAGTGCCAGATTTCAGCACGCCATCGAGGACTCAAACAACGAGGTCGTGAATACCGCCCTCGAACTACTAGATGAAAAGCGTGATGCCGCACTGTTCGAATGGATGCTCAAAAACAAAGGATCGAAAGATACTACAACAGAAGAATAAACCTCCGATACTTCGGAGTCGGGGACTTAGTTCTAAGAAAAGTCACCCTCAACACTCGAAACCCAAACGAAGGGAAACTAGGACCTAGCTGGGAAGGATCATACCGCGTCCTCGGAGTAGTAGGCAAAGGGTCCTACAAACTTGGCACCATGGAGGGCGAGCAACTACCAAGCAATTGGAACATATCGATGCTCAAACTCTATTATTGCTAAGGTATAATCTTCTCCCTTTTCGTTCATATTTCATACTAATTTGTTGCAGGTGTTCAATTAAGAGGAATCCAAGCACCCTTCAGCTCGAAGACCTTGGGTTTTAAAGCATGCGTTGCACTCTTTTTCCCTTAGATCGGGTTTTATCCCAAATGGGTTTTACCGGCAAGGTTTTTAACGAGACAACATCTATATTCTACCTAAGGAAAAGTCATCAAGTATTCAAGGCTTCTTTTCAATCAACCTCGAATACTGGGGGGCATCACCCTCGGAGGTTACCTTTTCAAAGAAACCAAGTTATGCCAAAGAGGGCCTCGATAGGAGAATATTGTATCGAGCCAAACGGTCAAATGAACCGTGTCCGTGTAGAATAGTCGAGCCCCCAATGGTAAAATTATGTACGCATGTATCAAGTAATCGAATAAGAATTCTTGTTCATCAAAACACTTTGTGCCTCAAAGAAGTTTACTATTCTTGCATGAAACGACTCAAGGGCCAAATACTCCTGAACACTCGGGGACTGTCATCGACAGTCAACTTATCGATCCATCAAGGACTCGAGCTCATAAGACCTCAATGAGGCAACATAGAATCTATAAGACCTCAATGAGGCAACATCGAATCTGTAAGACCTCAATGAGGCAACATCGAATTTATAAGACCTCAACGAGGCGTACTCAAACTTATAAGACCTTAAAAAGGCATAGCCCCGATATTTAAGGCCAAGGCTATATATTCGAACTTGTAAGAACCCTAAAAAGGCATACTCTCGATATAGAGGCCGAGGTCATCTCACCCGGGGGCTAAAGGCTATGGCCTAATATAAATACTACGGTCATATGAAAAGGCTACGACCGAAGTAATGCGGCTCGGAGACATCCAACTTCCTCCATAAAATCTAAAGGCCTTCAAACATTTCGAAAAAACCAATTAATTAGGCTACCCTCGGCATAAGCAAAGGAGCTTCAATAATATCAACTCCGAACAATGAAAAGGCTTCGAAAAAATCAGCGTTCAATGTAAAGGCTTCAAAAAATTAGCCTTTGAGAGAACCTCATGAAGTACTTAATTATCGTCATATATCGACTTATAATCGAGGTTCTTATTTGAGCCGTCGAAGAGTCGGACGAACACAAAACATGCCAAGGCATAACAAAACTTTAAAAGTCTTTAGCCAGAATGGGGGAAAATTATAGCCATATTATAGGTCGAATTGACCCAATCTAAAAAGAGCCTAAGGGCCAATCTAAAAAGCCTAAGGGCCGATATGTAAGAGCCTAAGGGCTAAAGAGCCTAAGGGCCAATCTAAAAAGCCTAAGGTCCGATCTAAAGAGCCTAAGGGCCAAATTAAAAATAGCTTAAGGGCCAATGTTCTAAAACCTAAAGGTCGAAGCACACGATGCTCGAGACCTCACCTAAGCTCGGACTCAGAAGTCCCGAGAAAAAGCTCAGTTTGAAGATCGAACCTTAGATGGTCACTTACTGTCGATCAATCATCGAGCACGTAAACCTAAGGGTTTTATATTCTGAGTCCAACACATCAGACTGATCACAAAGGCAAGATGAAAAGTTATGCAAAAATAAGATGAAAGGTTTATTTATATAAACAATAGTACAAAGGTACATTTAAAACACTCCCACGGGGAGCCCTTTAAAAATATCAAAAGAAGACCTAGTCTATCATCAGGGACTTTGTCTTTTCCCCCTCGGGGACTTTGCCTTAATCAACCCCCTCGGGACTAACTTCCTTATCAGTCTCCTCCTCTTCACCTTCAACATCGTCTTCATAATCAGAAGAAACAAGGAACTTGGCACCAATCTCGTCCGCCTTGGCCTGATCTATATCCTCCGAGAGATCGAAACCCTTAGCGTGAATCTCCTCGAGGGTTTCCCTCCGAGACTTGCATCAGACATATTCGTTGCTTCTCCTCTCTCGATCGGAGGGCCATCTCAACTCCATTTGGGCATCAGTGGCATCTTTCAAATAGATGGATACCTTCTTGTTGTCCTTTATTTGTATCTCTTTGTCTTCAGCTCGGGCTTTCTCGATCTCAGCCTTCACTTTCGTAAGACCATCCTTGAGATCAGTTATCCTTCCCGCCTGAACCAAATTATTCTCTTGAGCATTTCGGAGTTGAATATCGAGAGCAGACACTTTAGCAAATGCTTCCTTCTTGGCCACAGAAAGGACATCATTTGTGCCTTCCACTTGTTGCATTCAGAGTTAACTTGGGCGACCTCGCCCCGAAGATGCTCCAGCATTTCTACCTTCTGCTGCAACTGAGTCATCGAAGTGTTAGCCTCCAAAGATGGGAGAAGAAGCCCATACACTTTCAAAATTAAGGTTACCTGCTTCTCAAGCTCGTCTTCATAGTCCCGAGCTCGGGTCGACTCCGATCGAAGATGTACCAGCTCCTTTTCCTTCTTGGAACAAAGAAGTATGAGGGTCTTCTCCTCATTAGAAGATCTATGCAGCTCGGCCTCACAGCAATGTAGCTCAGCCTTAAATTTGTCAAAGGCCTATGGAAAGAAAAGTTTGTTCAGAAAAAGAAAGAAAATATGAAGTCGGAAAAATTATAGCACTATTAAAAACTCATCATTGAACAAAGCCGTTGAGCTTCCTTGAAGGTTGACTTTGCATCAGCCAGTTCAACCTCATCGACCCTAGTGAAGCAACCCTGGAAGGGTCATTCCCACTTGGGACTCCATCTAACTCGGGCGTCTTTAAGTCCCGAGCA
Organism: Nicotiana knightiana; assembly: GCA_005239525.1. Taxonomy (NCBI): domain Eukaryota; kingdom Viridiplantae; phylum Streptophyta; class Magnoliopsida; order Solanales; family Solanaceae; genus Nicotiana; species Nicotiana knightiana. The sequence goes on from ML438805.1 coordinate 60,789, forward strand.
TCCCTAATGGTGTCCTCAGAGAAGGTTAGGAATTATGGTAAGTGACACACTGTAACGACCTCGGGGAAATATCCTGAGGTGCTCTGATCGGGCAGAGGTACTTCAACGCCTTTTCCCTTCGAAGTATTCCCCGAAGTCTGGGAAGCAGCTGGCAAGTTCAGAGACGAAGGGCCTTCATCCTTTTTCTTCTTTTTATCTCCTCCTTCAAGGTGAAGGGTTTCGGTTACTGCGGGCTTAACTTCCTCGGAAGGCTTTCCGGTTCGAGTCACCAACGTCGAACCTTCCACTTCATCGTCATCATCGCCCGTGGATCTACAGATGAATAGGTCCTCATTGGTGACTAAATTCTTCCTATGTCCCCGAGCTGGTTTTGCTTTGCTTTGGGAGTCCTCGTCCTTCGAGGAACATTTTCTCTTATTATCTTTTTTCGGCTTCGAAGCCAAAGGTTCCTCTTCCTCACCAAGAGGGGGCGGCCTCATCTCGAAGAACTCACCAATACCTACAACAAAGAAGTTAGGTCCTGTGAATAAAGGTATCTCTTAAAAGGGAAGAAGTATCGTTATAACATATACCATGGTGCTTCGCCTCACACTTGCCCCTCGACAAGTTTATCCACCTGCGTTTATCGTATGTCGAGGTAGCTGTAAGTTTGCGAGCCCAGTCCGGGAAGTCGAGGACCGCATCAGGCATCCAGGGGACCGCTGAAAGAAGAGAAAGGGAAACAGTCACTCAACGTGTAACAAAATTAATGAAAGGAATATGAAGCATCACATTTTACTCACGTGTGAAGTTCCAATTCTTGGGGAATGACAGGAACTCTGAAGGACTGACGTCGATGGTCCTCATTCTGATGAACGTGCTCATCCAGCCCCGATCCCTTCTCTCGTCGCTGCTAGCAAAGAAAGATTTGGTGGCCCGACGTTGGAGTTTGATTAGACCTCGGAAATGTTGAGGCCAATACAATCGTATGAGGTGGATGAGGGTGAATTCAATCCCGACCTTGTCAACAAAAAACCTCATCATCAAAACGACCTTCCAGAAGGACGGATGGATCTGGGCGAGGGTAACTTGGTACCTTTGGAAGAACTCGAGCACGAGCGGGTCAAGGGGACCTAATGTAAAAGGATATGTATACACTGACAAGAACTCCTCTACGTAGGTCGTAAATATCCTCTTCACGAGAGGGTATTCGCAGAACGAACTCCTCTCCCCATACGCACTCTCTCCTTACAGCATTGAGGTGTCTCTCCTCGATTGATCGTATATACCTCGTGGCATTTTCTCGACGACCAGCGACATCG
>ML438807.1:1797-13299 GCA_005239525.1 Nicotiana knightiana
ATAAAGGGGACCCTTGTCATTTTGTAACATATATGATATTCAATACAAGAACAAGAACATTCTCTGCTCTCTAACAAAAACATTTTCAACAATTGTCTCATTAAATTATTGCTTCTCATTATTGTGTTCTTGAGTTATTCTTCACTTATTGCTTGCTATTGATCATAAATTGGCCAAACTTAAGGCATTCAATATTGTTATACGTTATCGATAGCCTCTAATCAAGCTTCTCGAGCTCGAGCTCGAGGCTTGCCCGACCACCCTCGACACTGGCCTCTTCTATACCTAGTTTGCGCAATCTATTTCTTTTCGCACTAATTTCATTTTCCCGCTTCATACTCAGCATCTACTGTCTAAACAACCGGTATTAAAACAGATCACATGTTTTTGGAACCACATAATCAAATATAATTGTGATTACCATTTTCATGGTAAACAGTTTGGCGCCCACCGTGGGGCTAAAAATAATAGTGATCGTTTTAGTGCTAGTTTTCTAAAAACACAAGTTATTCTTCACACTTTTTCTGGTCCAAGAATCTTCAGTTTCAGACCAGGAAATGTCTAACTCAGTAAAGCACACATAAAACAACGGTCCTGAAGACCACGGAGAGAATGGCGCAGCTGCTGCAGGTACCAGTGTGCCACCGCAAACCCCTGAAGGGGCACTAGTGTAAATTCCTGTCGATGAAGGCTCGCGCAATGCCCAACATGTCCATGCGAGCTCTCATACAGACAGGAGTGTTCGTGAAGGAGACCAGCGTGAAGCACAGAGAACCCCTGCTCAAAGGGAAAGGGAAGTTAGCCTTCATTTTATTTTTGCAATCTTGCACGCACAACAAAAGGCAATTGCTTAGTTACAAAGCCATCAGAGAACCCCGAGCACAGCACCACCAGAAACGGCTCCCCAGTCGAACATGCACGGGAAATATCTAGCGATAATGGGTCGGCAGCCGACCCCGCCATTATGAAAATGCTCGAAGACCTCGCTAAAAGGATTGAATCAGGTGAGAAGAAGATAGAGGCTAACGATAAAAAAATGGAGATCTAAAACTCGAGGGTTGATCAGATCCCAGGCGCACCCCCGATCTTAAAGGGTGTAGACTCAAAAACGTTCGTACAGAAGCCATTTCCGTCAAGTGCAGCTTCGATGCCTGTCCAGGGGAAATTCAGAATGCCCAATCTCCCGAAGTACAGCAGAATTTCGGACCCTATTGAGCACATCACTGCTTACACTTGTGCTGTGAAAGGGAACGACCTGAGGAACGACGATATTGAATATGTTCTATTGAAAAAGTTCGGAGAAACACTATCCAAAGGGGCCATGATGTGGTATCATAACCTTCCCCCGAACTCGATAATCATTTTCCATGTTAGCGGACTCCTTTGTAAAAGCACATTGTGGTGCCATCAAGGTCGCTACAAGAAAATCTAATGTTTTCAAAATCAAGGAAAGGGAGAATGAAATGTTAATTGAATTCCTGTCCCGCTTTCAACTAGAGCGAATGGAATTACCACCGGTCTCCGACGATTGGGCGGTGCAAGCCTTCACTCAAGGTTTGAATGAGCGAAACTCGATAGCTTGGAAAAAGCTGAAGCAGAATTTAATCGAGTACCCCGCTGTAGTTTGGGCAGATGTACACAACAGGTAACAGTCAAAGATCAGGGTTGAGGACGACCAATTGGAAGCCCCCTCGGGCTCGGCGTATCCTAGCAGAGTCTTAACAAAGGAATCAAGGCTTCCAGAAAGAGTGCCAAAGCCAAACAAAGAAAGGTATCAACCGTACGTAGAACATCAGAGAAACATCCTGAGGCGTAACGTACCTCGAAATGACCAAAGAATGGACCGAGGACAGAATCCTCGAGGACTCGTGAGCAAAGCATGATTCGACAGGCATGCACGGCCGGTAGAGGCACCCCGGCTATCTAAGTACAACCTCAACATCGATGTTTCAGACATCGTATCGGCCATTAGCAAGATCAGGGACTCCAGGTGGACGAGTCCCGTGCTATCAGATCCCTCACAAAGGAACCCCAACTTGATATGCGAATATCACGATACCCACGGTCATAGGACCGATGATTGCAGACAGCTTTGAGAAGAGGTGGCTTGACTAATCAGCAAAGGATACCTTCGAGAATTCCTCAGCGACTGAGCTAAAAATCAATTTCGGGAAAGAGAGGCAAACAAGAAAAATGAAACAAAAGAGCCACGACATGTCATCCACATGATTATTGGTGGAGACGACGTCCCTCAAGGACCCATTTTTAAGCAGATCAAAGTATCTACCACCAAGGAAAAGCAAACTCGGAGCTACATACCTGAAGACACCCTTTCGTTCAGCGAAGAGGATATCGAGACCTTATCTCAACCTCACAATGACGCACTGGTAATTTCTTTTATTTTCAATAAGTTTCAAATTAAGCATGCGCTTGTGGATCCAGGTAGCTCGGCCAACATAATTCGGTCGAAGGTGGTAGAACAACTCGGGTTGCTCGACCCATCATACCCGCCTTTCGAGTCCTCAATGGATTCAACATGGCAAGCAAAACAACGAATGGAGAAATAATCCTCCCGGTAAACGTGGCCGGCACAATTCAGGATACCAAGTTCCATGTCATCGAAGGTGAAATGAGGTACAACGCATTGCTTGGAAGGCCATGGATCCACAATATGAGGGCGGTGCCATCAAATCTTCACCAAATCATGAAGTTCCCTACGAAGGATGGAGTAAAAATAGTATACGGGGAGCAACACACAACAAAAGAAATGTTTGCAGTACACGATGTAGCACCGGCACCTTCTGCATCGAAGGAGCCAAAATACAGAGCGTATCGAGGCTCGAGCGCCATCACAACTAAGCTACAACCCTATAATTTTTCCCTTTTACACTATACGCTCACATGCGTGTAGGCGTTAGATTGAAAGGAGTAAAAGCACCTCCCATCTCGAAGGCCTTAGGTTTGAAAGCCTGCGTTGCACTCGTTTTCCCTCACATCAGATTTTATCCCAAAAGGGTTTTATCGGCGAGGTTTTTAACAAGTCAACATCCATGTGCTACCTAAGGAGAACTCACCAAGTATTCAAGTCTTCTCTCCGATCAACCTCGAATACTGAGGGGCATCCCTCCAGGAGATCACTCAAATATACCAAAGAGGGTCTCCACAGGAGAATGATATATCAGACCAAATGACCGAATGAACCGTGTTCGTATAGAACAATCAAACCCTCGATGGAAAAAACATGTATACTTGTGCCAAGTAATCAGAGAAGTACCTTCTATCATCAAAACATTTCGCGCATCAAAAACGTTTGCCATTCTTACGAGAGACAGCCCCAGGGCCAAAAATCTAACAAACACACAGGAATTGTCCTCGACAGTCACTCCGCCGAGTCACCCAAAACTCGAGGCCATAAGACCTCAGGGCAGGAAACTTCGAGCTCATAAGCCCTCCTCGAGGCAACGACAATTCCGACTCGGTGAATGTCCTCGACAGTCGGTTCATTGAGCTATAAGACTCGAAGCCGTAAGACCTCAGGGCAGGAAAATTCTAACTCATAAGCCCTCCACGAGGCAATATCAACATCGTAAGCCCTCTTCGAGGCAACATACAAATTTGTAAGACCTTAAAATAGGCATAAACCCCATATCAAAGTCAAGGCTATATATCGAACTTGTAAGACCCAAAAAGGCATACCCTCGATATAGATGCCATGGCTATCTCACTCGGGGACTAAAAGGCTACGACCAAACACAAATGACCACCGTCATAAGGCTCCGACCAAACTAACGCAACTCGGAGACGTCCAACTGTTGCCATAAAATCACAGGCCTCCATTTACTTCCAAAAAACTTCGAAAAGAATCTATTAAAGGTTGTGCCAACCTAAAGCGTAAGAGCCCAAGTCACCCGCTACATTAAAGTTTGTACTAACCTAAAGTGTAAGATCCCAAGTCACCAGCTAGTCATATCGACCTTACGCGTAAGAGCCTAAGTCACTAGCTACGAGTCATACCAACATAAAAGTGCCTCAGAAAAAATTTGAAAACTTGAGGGTCGTTGAGCTCGAGTCGAAACCCGACACGGAGACTAAGCCCGATACGGTTAACTAAAGTGCCTCAAGGCCAAAAAAGCGTAAGAGCCCAAGTCGCTAGCTAGTAGTATCGACCTTAAGCGTAAGGGCTCAAGTCAAAAACTGACTTGGAGACTAAGCCTGATACGGTTAACTAAAGCTCCTCCGGGCAAAACACGTGTAAGAGCGCAAGTCGCCAGCTAGTCGTATCAACCTTACGCGTAAGAGCCCAAGTCGCCATCTACGGATCATACTGACATAAAATGGCTCAAGTACTATTTTAAAACCCGAGGGTTGTTGTGCTCGAGTCGAAACCCGACTCAGAGAGTAAGCACGATACTCTTAACTAAAGCGCCTCAGGGCCAAAACAGCGAAAGAGCCCGAGTCGCCTGTTACATTAAAATTCATATCGACCTTACGCGTAAAAGCCTAAGTTGCCAGCTACGGGTCATACCGACACAAAGTGCCTCACGGCCAATTTATAACCCCAAGGGTTTTATCGCAAAGTCCAACTCACTGGACCAACTACCAATGGGAAGATCATATCAAAGAATATTTCATATATATATGTGTGTATTACAAATACATATTTATAATGCTCCCACAAGAGTCTTATGCAAACAACAAAGTAGAAAATCTATTCTACTCTAGGGACCAACTCCCTCAAAGGCCCCTCGTACCAGCTACCACGGCGGCCTTCAAGTATTAGCATCAGCTCAAGAGAGGAATAATTTGGCATCGGTCTCGTCCGCCTAGGCTTTCTTTATCTCTTCCGAGAGGTCAAATCCCCTAGCATGTATCTCCTCGAGGGTCTACCTCCGGGACTTGCATCGGGAATACTCATTGCCCCTCATCTCTTTTTTAAAAGCCCCTCTCATCTCAGCCCCTGCATCAGCAGCGTATTTGAAGTAAATGGCCACCTTCTTATCGGCCTTCGCTCGAGCTACCTCGACTTCGGCCCGAGCATCCACAACCTCTACCTTCATATTTAGAAGATCAGAGTCGAGCTTGGCAATCCTGCTCGACTGAATTGAGCTATCTTCCTGGGCATTGCGAAGTTGTATCTCGAGGGCAGCAGCCTTAGCCAAAGCAATTCTTTGGGCCTCAACATGTACACCTACCTGCACTTTCAACGTTTGACATTCAAACCTAACTTGCCCGACCTTGCCCCAAAGGCGCTCCAACGCTTCTATTTTTTTTGCAACTGAAGTACCAAAGCGCTAACTCCCAAAAGCGAGAAGGAAGGCACATACCCCTATAGGGTAAAGGTTACTTGGCGCTCGAGTTTGCCTTCCTAAATCCGGCTCTGATGAATCTCCACTCGAAGATGTATCAACTCTTTTTTCTTCTCATTACAAAGAAGCTTGAGAGATATTTTCTTACCCAAAGCTTCCCGCAATCACGCCTCACAGTGAATCAGCTAGGCCTTGAGTTTGTCAAAAACATGCAAAAGAAAAACTTTGGTTCAAAGAATGAAGATTCATAGCCAGAAAGCCATCAAGGACAATCGAAACTCACCTCGGAACAGAGTCGTTGTGCCTCCTTAAAAGTTGAACATACATCTACCGGTTTGGCCTCATCGGCCCATGTCGAACCGCTTTCAATAGGGGTATGCCCACTCGAAACCTCAATCGGTCAGGATGGCCCCTGGTCCCAAGCATCCCTCGAAAGTAGAAGAAGCAGACGATGGTGGAGGAATCTTGCTCTTCCTCTCTCGGGGAACCTCTTCTTTAAAATTAGAGGTCCTAGTCCTGGAAGAACCAGCAACCTCAGAAGGGCCCCCGGGCCGAGCCGTAGACAAAGAATCATCCTCACATGGGGAGCCGATGTTCGCATAATGACCGACGTATATAAAGCACTCCTCAGCAACGATGTCTCCCTTATACCTCCGAGAAGGCCCCGCCTCATCAAGAATGTCCTCATCGAAAGAGGACCTTTTTCGACTATTTTTCTCCCTCGGGCCTTAACTCTCCTCGAAAGGACACGGCCTCATTCTAGAAAACCCACCAACACCTGTGGCATCAGAGTTAGTACGCATGAAAGGAAACATTCATCAAAAGAAATACCACACGACTTATATCGTGGTGCTTCGCCTCCCATCTGCCCCTCGAGAGATCACGCCACTTGCGCTCGTCATATGTCGAGGAAGCTGCTAACTTCTGAGTCCAGTCCGCAAGATCGGGGACATCTCCGGGAATCCACGAGACTGCTGAAAAGAGAAAAGAAACACTTTTATAAGTTGATAAGAAAAAGAGACACTAAGGCATGCCATGATGCTTACGTTTGAAGTTCCATTTCTCGGGAAAAGGCAGGAACTCCGCTGGAGTGACGTGGAAGGTCCTCACCCCAATAAGTCGACTCATCCATCCCTCGTTTTTGTCTGCATCATCGCTAGCAATAAAAGACCTCGTGGACCGACGTTGTAACACAATCAAGCCTCGACAATGTTGAGGCCATGGTAACCTAATGAGGTGGCTGGGGGTGAATATAAACTCAACCTTTTCAGTGAATACCTCATCATCAGCACTATCCACCAGAAGGACGGATGAATCTAAGCCAAGGTGACTCGGTACATTTTACAAAACTAAAGCACAAGTCAGTCGAGGGGGCCCAATGTAAATGGGTACATGTATACGATCAAGAATCCCTCTACATAGGTCATGATGTTTCATCTCGAGAGGGTATCTGCAGCTCCACATTTTCCCCCCAGCCGCAGTCTCTCCTCATGGCCTCGAGGTGGTCTTCTTCTATTGATCGAATGAACCTCGAGGCATGCTCTCGATGGCTCGGGGCATCGTAGTGTTTTTCCATTGCAAAGTCTTTTTTCAGAGCAAAATAGTACGAGGTCAGCTCGCCACACGCCAGCGGTATCCGACCAGCCCGGCTAGGGCAGAGAAAGAATTTCCCTCTTCTTGGTGAACAGATTCGGGCGCGGCAGCCATAGTTACTCAAAGCAAAGGTAAAAAGAGAGGAGAGGAACTCGTTTTTGCAAAAATGGAAAAGAAATGAGAAATTTGAAAGAAAAGCTGAGGTTTTTCACAAAAATGCAAAAGTTAGAATGAAGGAGAAGCAAAAGAATTTATAGAACGAAAGGTGGCCAACTAACTGCCCTACAGGCCAATCAATTTCTGATAGATCATCATAGCATTAGGGGAAGTGTACCGGTGGGGCCACCTCGGCCACTTCATGGTCACATCGCATGAATAATACAGTCATAGGAGGTTTAGGGAATCAAAACTCACAGGCCAACCCAACCTCGAGAAGGTGCTCGGTCTCGAGGAAATCTACTATTGCAAGTACGATTTCCGAGGAAGCAATGAATCGAAGCATAAAAGTCAGATTGTGGGGAAAGGGTTACTGAACTAATTTTATGCAATATATGACAAAAAATGTTCTATTTCAAAAAAATATATTTACAAAGTGTTCTTTACAAAAGTTCCCCCGAAAGGATCCCGCATAAAAGGAAGAAAAACTATTCTATGTCTCCACCATTGTCCGAGCCGCTTTCGGAGCCCTCGTCCGATGTACTCAACATTGTACACTCCCTCTCCAAGGCCCTGGCCTCTTCAATCTCGGCAGAGAGATCGACATCTCTGGTGCTAACTTCCTCGAGGGCCTGCCTCTTGGCTTGTGAACGAGAATAGGCAACTGCCTGAGTCAGCTTCAGCTCAGCCTTCTCATGTATCTCCCTTGCCTGGTCGTTTGCAGCAGCGGCATCCCTCATGTACGAGGAGACATATTCACTGGCCTCAGCCTTAGCCGCAGATAATGCAGTAGCCTCCTCCTGGGCACCTCGGAGAAGATCTTGGGCCGAGGATAGCTTCCCCGAAGCACCTCCCCCTCCGAAGCCGCGACATCATTCAGCCGAGCCAGTTTCATGACGTCGGCATCCTTAGCTGCAACCTCTCCTCGAAGCCGCTCCACCAGGGCATCCTTCTGCAAAATCTGAGAAGTAGAAAGTAAGTCAATCAGCACCAAAACCTTACAGGTAAACACATGAGAATATGTATATTAGCATACCTTCTCGGAGAAATCGAACCTCTCCCGAAGTGGTCTCTCCAAGCTTGCTCGAAGGTTGGTCAGTTCCTACTCTCTTCGAGCGACAGGGCTTCGAGCTCGACCGACCCCGACATGAGCTTCTTAGGTTCCTCTCCACTACGAGTCAACTCATCTTGTAACTTGGAGAAGGCCTAGTCATATAGCTTCTTGACCTACAACTTAGAAAAGGGAAATCAGAAAGCGAGAATAAAAGATCAGAGAATAAGCATATTGTTCTCGAATGTCACCTGCTTTTGGAGCCTTTCGGCTTCCTCGAGGGCAACTAGGGCATCAACGTCGGTCTTCTCGTCTACCCCCTCGAAGTAGTCTCTGAATGCATCCTCCTCTTAGGGACACCCCTAACTTGAGCATCACGTATCTCTCTTGGAAAAAATGACGGGCCCGATGAAATCCACCAGCGATGTCAGCCACCATCGAGGTTCCTTATTTGTCTCGGAAAGCTCCAGTAATAGGTCCCCCGAGCTCCTGAACACGGACTGTGCTATGTCTGATGAGCATATGAGGGACCGATCCCAAACCCTCCTCGAGGGTCTCCTCTACAGACGGTGGGTCCGCATCGGCCTCCTCAAGCTCAGCAGATGACCACTGAACAGCCCTCGAATCCTCGGCATTTGGCCTTGACCTTTGTACCAAAGGGCAGGCATCGTCACTCTCCTCCTCGGTCCGCATGCTCTCAGCAACCGTCGAAGACAAGTCCGTGGCATCGGTCTTAGGCCTCCGAGTCTTTGACCTTTTTGATTTTAGGGACCCCGTCGGGGCCTCTTTCTTCCTTTTTCTATCTTTGGTGGCCTTCGGGGCCTCTTCCTCACCAGGTGGGGGCAGCCTCATCAACACGCCTTCACCAAGGCCTGCACAAGTATATTATGCCGAGAAGCATAATCAGCAAAAATTCTCACAAAGAATATGGAAGTAGTAGCACCAAGAACGTACCATGGTTCTTGGCATGCCATCGTGTTTTGGCCAACTCGCGCCATACGCGTTTGTTGTATGAGAAAGTAGAATCTAAACGTTTGATCCACCCCGGAAGGTCCTGAACCGCACTGGGAAACAAAACACTGGCTGCACAATTAAGAGAAAATCAGTCGAAAGAGAAAGAGACATCGAAAGCATGCTCTAGTTGAGGGTAGTTACGTTTTATGTTCCACTCCTCCGGGAATGACATTCTATCAGCAGGGATGACATCGGAGGTTCTGATTCTGACGAATCGACTCATCCACCCCTGATATCTATCTTCGTCGATGCAGGCGAGGAACACCTTGGTGGATCGACGGTGTAATTTAGTAAGGCCCCCACGAAAAAGTCAAGGGCTATATAATCTGATCAAATAGTCGAGGGTGAAGGTCATTCCCTCGACCATGTTGGTAATATGACGAAACATATATACAATCCTCCAAAAATAAGGATAGATATGACCGAGTGTCACTTGGTATTGGCAGAAAAAATCAATCACCGGATCAACCGGTGGGGAAGAAGAATCGACGGGGCCTAAGGTGAAGGGGTATGCATAGACGCTAAGGAAGCCAGGATTGTGCGTGACTATGCTTTTGTCGGCTGTAGGGATATCTACTTGGGCTGCCTCCCCCCAGTGACAGTCAAGTTTCACCCTCTCAATATCTAATACTACACTTATATATCAGGACATGGGCTCCCATCGGCCTGATGTAGAAGGGGGTTTTTCTATTGAAAAGTCAGAAATGGTGTCAAATGGCACAGGAATGCATTGTTCGATGGTAGGAGGGGTTTTTGATTTTCCCTTAGACGGACGTGATGTAGTAGCATCCCCCTTCTTTTGTGGAACTGTTTTGAAGTCTTTGCCATGGTGGTTATCGAGTTTTGAAGTAAGAAGATGGGAAAAACGTGAGCAGGCAGAAGATAATAAGAGAGAACACTTAGATGAAATTTGATGGTTTGAAGAAGAAGATGTGAAACTATGAAAGGGCAAGTGATTGTAGTATTTATAGGGGCCCTTTGGGTAAGCTTGAAGCGGGAAAATCGAACCTGTGACGATTTATGGGCCTCTCGAGAATTGTGTTGACAGTGACCTCTGCACAGCTTTTCGCGTCACATCATTTAATGATCTGAGGGGACTGATGTCATAGTAGGAGTGTCGAAGGGGCACAAGGTGAAAACCATTTCTTATCTCCTCATTCTAAGAAATGCGGGAACTTTATGTATACGGCTAAAATCGAAGAGCCCGATTTTATGGCCACTTCGGTGAAGACAAAGGTTCGAAGACCCGAGCTCGGCATCAAGGGGGGCGTCGAGGGTCCTCGACCCCGAGTCAGTACAAATCAAGGGTCGACATGAAAAGGGAAGCTCCCAAAAGGCACGTGGTTAAAGCTGACAAAGTACACAAAATAGTACAACCTCGTACCGTGGCATTAAATGGTTGTACTAGCCATCTCTCTTTACATTAGTTACACATGTACTATGTTGGGATCCCCTCCCATATATAAAGGGGTCCCTTGTCTTCTTGTAACATATATGATATTCAGTACAAGAACAAAAATATTCTCAGCTCTCTAACAAAAACATTATCAACAATTGTCTCATTATATTATTGCTTCTCATTTATTGTATTCTTGAGTTATTCTTCACTTATTGCTTATTATTGATCATAAATAGGCCAACCTTAAGGCATTCAATATTGTTATACCGTTACTGATAGCACCTAATCACACTTCTCGAGCTCGACCTCGAACTTGCCCGACCACCCTCGAGACTGGCCTCTCCAATACCTAGTTTGTGCAATCTAGTTCTTTTCGCACTTATTTTATTTTTCTCGCTTCATACTCAACATCTACTGTCTAAACAATCGGTATTAAAATAGGTCACATATTTTTAGAACCACATAATCAAATATAATTGTAATTACCATTTTCAAGGTAAACACTTTATGTTCTCTTTTTTTCAAATTTTATTGTAACCTAGCATAGAGAACAAGGGTAATTTAAATCACACCCGCAATAAGTTGTTTTGATCCAATAGACAGTAACCTTAATGTCGCTTTGTTAAGAAACTTAGCTCAAAGTAACAATATAGAAGAAGAAAAACAATCTAAGAGATATAGAGAGAAAGAGGGGAGAGATTCTTATTTCTTCCATGTATTCAAGTGTGTACAATGTTATGCCCAAACCCTCTATTTATAGTATGATATTTACGTAATACAAATGGATATCATGAATCTGGTATTAACTATTAAGATCATGGGTGAAGATCATGGAGGAGGTTATGAAAGTGTAGGAGTTACAATCATAATAGTAATAAGTAGTGGGAGGTTAATGGAAAAGTGTAGCGGGAGTAACTTCTTTAGAAATTATAGAAATCCATTACATAGTATAATATTTCATAACACCCCCCCCCCCCCCCCCC
>ML438807.1:13426-69914 GCA_005239525.1 Nicotiana knightiana
CCCGGATGTTTATAGACAATGTGCCTCGTTAACTTTACTAAGAAAAAATTCCATGGGAAAAAATCTTAATGAAGGAAAAATAGTACACATATCATGTACTACACATGGTTTGTTGCCTCGTTAAAAACCTTGCCAGAAAAATCCACCGGGATAAAACCTTAGATAAGGAAAAAATAGTGCAACGCGTATCATACTCCCCCTTATGAAAGCATCACTTTACTTTTCAAAAATTATGCATTCCAATCCCATATACCAGCTTCTCAAATGTTGAGGTTGGTAATGATTCAGTGATCATACCCACCAAATTATAAATCAAACAAAATTTGTTGAATATCTATATTACCAATATGTCGAATATCATGTCTGAAAAGAATGTTGGTGAAATATGCTTTATTTTTCGCCTTCAATATATCCTTCTTCCAATTGAGATAAGCAAGAAACATTGTCTTCAATATTATTGAAGTCTTCTTTTTCAACGAAAGTCAGACGTATGTTCTGCGTTGAGTCACTTTCTCTATAAGTTGCTAATATCTTGGCATGACTTTAATCAATAATTGACAGCCTTTGTAGAATATCATAATATGATAAAACACTCACAAGCAAATATATTGCTTAAAAAATGAACTTCAGCCATGCATTTGCTTAATCAGCATAACCATTGCAATATTTGTTAGAATAAACAACTCTATATCAAGGATTCCTTGTGCACTATAATACAAACTGTATTCCAATATCTCCACATAGGAATAAAACTATATCTTGCTAGCATATTATTATACCTATGGTTCTAGCAAGATAAATCATGTACGTCGTGATTACTCTAGTCCATATAAGAACTTGTTAACCTTTTATTTAATAAATTTCTTGGGAACCTTAATATGATTCATAACAATTAAATCCTTCAATGAGTTTTATATATGCATATCAAGTACTTCAGTATTGCCTCACTAAAATTTGAAAGCAACTGCATCCACTACAAGAGAACATTTTTTAATATAATCAATGCCAGGACATTTACGAAAAATCTTGTGTCACTCAACTGGCTTTACACTTACAAGTGTTGGGACTATCGGTCCAAAACATTACGTTTTAGAAGTGAAGTCAATCTTGGTTGCATATTTTTTGTTGACCAATCATTTATCTGTCCATATTCTATGACAGATATGAGCTCAAGATCCTGGTCAATATTAATAAAATTTAGTGATTTATTATATTAACAACATTGTTGATGATCATTTTGCATTTGTTCCATCATCACTTAATAAAGAAACAACTTATCGAGATCTCATTATTTTCAGGTATTTGAGCCTCTCCCATGAGGTCTTATAAAGTATTATGTCATGTTGCTATTATAAAGCACTCTCCTCCTTAATTCATTCCATGTATTACTTTTTGAGCTGCCCATTTTCTCCCCTTAATGTTGGGATCACCAACACATATCCACAATCTTCTTTGGGAACTCAACTTTGTGCATTGTGGTGCAATAATAAAATCAAATAGCACAATGATATTTTTAGATGGAAACTATTTGGTTCCTGGCCCTGAACCAATTGTGATAGGGAAAATTTATCATAACTTGGTTAAATGTGTACAATATCATGTGTTAATTACTTTGTTACCATAGTATTTCGTACTAGTCTTGTCAGTTTAGTAGTGGGCTTTAGTAGTGGGCTTTAAGTTACTATTTGCTCCCTTGTTGTTCTGTGTGGTGTTTTTTTTCTTTTCATTATTAGACCTTCATAGATATAGCGATTGTGGTTTGTTATGACAGAGTAGGGTCATGTCCTTGGGGAGGTTGGGTGGTGGAGAGAGGGTAGGGAAAGGGTCAGGGGGTGGGATGGGGCCAAATGGGGGTAAAAGGAACAAGGTTGCCGGAAGGTTGAGAATTAGATCTTGGAATATAGGGACGTTGACAGGTAAGTCAATAGAGCTCGCGAATATTCTCTAGAAGAGAAGGGTCAATATAGCGTGTGTGCAGGAGACTAGGCGAGTAGGATTGAAAGCGAGGAATGTAGACGGGTATAAATTGTGGTTCTCCGGAGTCATGAAGGGCAAGAACGGAGTGGGCATTTTGGTAGATAGGGAGCTTAGAGAGTTGGTGGTAGAGGTTAGGCGGGTGAATGACAGATTTATGCAGATTAAGGTAGTAGTTGGAGGGAGCAGTCTAAATGTCATTACCGCTTACGCGCCGCAAACGGGCTTGGACGATAAGGTTAAAAGCCGCTTCTGGGAGGCGCTGGATGAGGTGGTGCGGGGTAGTCCGCCTATGGAGAAGCTATTCATAAGAGGCGATTTCAAGGGTCATATTGGGTTGTCTGCTAGTGGCTATGGTGAGGTGCACGGTGGCTTCGGTGATAGGAACGAGGGTGGTACCTCAATGTTGGATTTCGCTAGAGCTTTTGAGTTGGTGATTGTGAACTCTATGTTTTCGAAGAGGGATGAACATTTGGTTATTTTTCGGAGTATGGTTTCTAAGACTCAGATTGACTATCTCCTCCTTAGGATGTGTGATATGGGGTTGTGCAAGGATTGCAAGGTGATCCCGAGTGACAACCTTGCAACTAAACATAGGCTCCTGGTGATGAACGTCGGTATCTTGTTGAAGAGGAAGAAGAGGTTTGTACAGGGTCAGTTGAGGATCAGGTGGGGAGTTTTGTCTAAGGATAATGCGCTGGAGTTGGAGGGGCGGGTAACGACTATGGGTGCCAGAAAGAGTAGTGGGGATGCTGACGCTATGTGGACGACAATGATTGACTGTATAAGGGAGGCAACAAGAGAGGTGTTGGGATTTTCGAAAGGCTACTTTGGCAGGCATCGAGGCGACTTGTGGTGGAATGATGTGGTCCAAGGTAAAGTGGAAGCTAAGAAAGAAGCTTACATTAAGTTAGTAGAGAGCACCGACGAGGATCAGAGGAGAGCGAATAGAGAAAGATATAAGGAGGCTATGAAGGAGGAGAAATTGGCGGTGACAGAGGCTAAGACTCCTGCATTTGGTCGGATGTATGAGGAACTTGGGGGAAAAGCTAGGGACAAGAAGTTATTTCGGTTGGCCAAAGAGAGAGAGAAGAAGGCTCGCGACC
Organism: Nicotiana knightiana; assembly: GCA_005239525.1. NCBI lineage: Eukaryota > Viridiplantae > Streptophyta > Magnoliopsida > Solanales > Solanaceae > Nicotiana > Nicotiana knightiana. Next base: position 16,507 of record ML438807.1, read on the forward strand.
TGTATCAAGTTAGGTGCATCAAAGACGAGGAGGGTCGAGTATTGATAGAAGAGGTCCCGATTAGGCAAAGATGGTAATCATACTTTCATAAACTTCTTAATAAAAAGGTGGATGGAAACATCATGTTAGAGAAATTGGGGCACTCCGAGAGTGACCACGGCTTTAGGTATTATAGGATCATTAAGGTTGAGGAGGTTGTGGGTGCGATGGGTAAGATGAGTCGGGGCAAAGCGACCGGACCTAGCGAGATTCCAGTAGAGTTTTGGTGATATGTGGGTAGAGCAGGCTTGGAGTGGCTAACTGGGTTGTTTAATGTTATCTTCAGGATGAAGAGGATGCCTTATGAGTGGCGGAGGAGTACAGTGATTCCGGTGTACAAGAACAAAGGTAATATCCAGAATTGTAACAACTATAGGGGTATCAAGTTACTAAGTCATACCATGAAAGTTTGGGAGAGGGTGGTGGAAGGGAGGATAAAGAGGGCAGTGTCTATATCAGAAAACCAGTTCGGGTTCATGTCAGGTCGTTCTACTATGGAAGCTATCCACCTTATCAGGAGGTTGGTGGAACAATACAGGGATAGGAAGAAGAATTTTCATATAGTGTTTATTAACCTAAAGAAGGCATATGACAATGTCCCTAGGGACGTCCTTTGGAGGTGTCTGGAGGTGAAAAGCGTGCTGGTGGCTTACATTAGGGCGATAAAGGATATGTGTGATGGAGCTATGACTTGGGTTAGGACTGTGGGAGGTGACTCAAAGCCTTTTCTGGTGGTTATGGGGTTACACCAAGGATATGCGCTCAACCTATTCTTATTTTCCTTGGCGACGGACGCACTGACACACCATATCCAAGGAGAAGTGCCATGGTGTATGTTGTTCGCTGATGATATAGTTCTGATTGATGAGACGCGAGACGAGATTAATGGGAGACTAGAGTAGGCCCTAGATTCTAAAGGTTTCATGTTGAGTAGGACTAAGACAGAATATGTGGAATTTAAGTTCAGCGACATGACAGGGAACGCGGATGTGGAAGTCAGGCTTGACTCACAGGTCATCTTCAAGAGAGAAAGTTTTAAGTACTTAGGGTCAATTATCCAGGGAGATGGGGAGATCAATGGGGATGTTACACACCGTATTGGGGTGGGTGGATGAAATGGAGGTTTGCGTCAGGAGTTCTTTGTGACAAGAATGTGCCACCGAAACTCAAAGGTAAGTTCTTTAAAGCGGTGGTTAGACTGGCCATGTTGTATGGAGCTAAGTGTTGGCCAGTCAAGAATTCACATACCCAGAAGATGAAAGTAGCAGAAATAAGGATGTCGAGATGGATGAGTGGGCACACTAGGCTGGATAAGATTAGGAACGAAGATATTCAGGAGAGGATGGGTGTGGCTCCGGTGTACGACAAGATGTGGGAAACGCGACTTAGATGGTTCGGACATGTGTAGAAGAGAAGCCTAGATGCTCCGCTTAGGAGGTGTGAGTGGTTGGCTTTGACAAGTACGGGAAGAGGTAGAAGGCAGCCTAAGAAGTATTGGGGCGAGGTGATCAGACAGGATATGGCGCGGCTCCAAATTTCCGAGGACATGGCTCTTGATAGGAAGGTGTGGAGGTCAAGAATTAGGGTTGTAGGGTAAAGGGTAGTCGAGCGGTTTTCCTCTTTTTCCCGATTTTCCTCTTTGTACCGATGAGTATGATAGTGTTTTGTCTAGCACAGCTAGCAATTTATGTTGTGTTTCACACTTTTGCATAATATTTGTGTTATTGTTTTTCCGTTTATTTATTGCCTCTTACATTGTTGATATTATTTTTCGAGTTTTGTTGTAACAGATCTATTGTCTCTGAGCCGGGGGTCTCCCGGAAACAGCCTCTCTACCCCCTTCTGGGGTAGGGTAAAGGTGTGTGTGCACTCTACCCTTCCTAGTCCCCACTGGTGGGATTTTACTGGGTTGTTGTTTTTGTTGGTTAGGTGCGTACAAGTGTTATTGTATATTAAACAATACAACTCATACCAAATTTATTTTTGCGATTTTTGTTCTCGTAACCAATGGTTTAGCTATAATTGGAGGCACACAATTTCTTCTCAACCAACGGATTTAAACTAGAATTATCAAGATAAACCATCATAATTTACATTTTGGAATTGTGCTCTAATAATTTGTGCAAGTAACCTTGCAAAGTCAAACTGCAAGTTGATAACAAATGCACATGTGACCATACAATAGACACATCTATGAAAATCATATAATAGTGAACGGTACACATGACAGGTGACGGGGTCCATATCTATATCACCTTTTATTCATTTTCTGAATCAAGTGTCACGACCCGGAATTCCCACCTTTCAGACCATGATGGCGCTTAACATTTCACTTGTTAGGAAATCCAGCATTAGAGGATCTTAAGCCAATTTTAATTAATTACGATAAGTAAAAACAATTAAGTCGAACTGAAAATTAATACTGAGTGCAAAATAACATAAACATCATTAATATCTAAGTACAACCCAGATCTGGAGCCACAATTCATGAGCTTCTAGAGTTCCCACAAACATGGTTTTAAATAAATACAACTCTATTGAACGAAAAGAAGAGTAAACTAAGAGATGTGGAAGGGGAATTCAAGGTATGCGGACGCCAGCAGAACTAACTCGAGTCTCCAAAAGTAAATCCAAGCTGAAACGCCTCACGGACACCTGGGACCAATACCAAAATCTACACAAGAAATGCAGAGTGTAGTATGAATACAACCCACCCAATGTACTTCGTAAGTATCGAGCCTAACCTCGACGAGGAAGTGACGAATCTATGAGAAGACACCCGCGAAAAAATAAACTTGCTCAAGTAACAATATACGTGCAATACAATAACAAGTAAAAGTTGAACATGTGATTTTGGAGGGGACATGCAAAAAAAGGGGGTACAAGATACAATAAATACTACAGGGAATGAAAACAAGAAACTGTCAATAAGCCTTTAACCAGCAAAATGAATAAAACATAATGAACAAAGCAGTACAGCATCACCCTTCGTGATTTTACTCTCAACCTCACTATGAAACAATAATATCGGCACGATATCACCCTTCGTGCTTTTACTCTCAACATCACTGTGAAATAATAATATCGACATGGCATCAACCTCCGTGCTTTTACTCTCAACCCCACTGTGAAACAATAATAACTGCACGATGTAGACATGTAATTTTTTACCCTCCCCGTGATTTTACACATTATAGCATTTTAAATATTTTGTTTAGGTCTAATATCATTATTTAACTAGTTTTGACCTTTTTACTTTATTTTATCGCAAAAACTAAGATAATAAAACATAGTTTCATTTTGTAGTCATACTATTTTGCTAGGATTTTTATTTTTATATAATCTTTGAAAAATACCAAAAAAAAATAGTTTCAATTTTAATTCTTAGTTTTATTTTTAATATAATAATCAATTGAGAGTTATTTTATATTTTTATTATAAGTATTTTAGAAGCAACTTCTTAGCCCAATTTTTTAGATTTAAAGACCAACTCAGACCTAAGCCCATAATTCTCAAGCGCATTCCCCTTAGCCCAATATCTATTAACCTAACCCTAAAACATATACCCCTATAAAAAGACCCTCAGAACATTGATCCCCCCGGGGATCTCTCTGCCGCCTCCTACCCTTCATTTTTTCTTCTTCTACTTCCTAACCCAAAAGACCACCCATCTCTAACCTAGAATACCCCTGTCCAGCTACCGCTCCCCCTCCTTCACCACCCTTCTTAATCTTCACATCCCCTATAACTCTCAGTCGCCTACCCATATCCCTACCATTCCCATCGCCACCAGCCCAGATTTCGCCGGAAAATGACCAACTCCACCATATTCCAGTGACACACCCTAATCCGAGAACCATTTCCCAAAAACCTCTCTGCCGTCGCCACTCCTCCTCCTTCCAAAGATGTCGCCGACCAGCCAAACAACCACCAACTCCACCATATTCCAGCGAGCTTGAGTTTCGAATTCGTCGTAGGCTCCGGTCAAGGTTTCCTGCTTCTCTTTGGTGATTCCGTTTGAAATCCTTTGTTGTCGATTCATTCAGTTTGGCTCGATTCACTTGTTGTAATTGCCAAAACGCTATTAATTGGAAAGCTAATTTCAGGTTACTTCTAATCTCTTTTATTTCATTTTGGATCTAAATATGATTTGAGTTATTGTTTGGGGTGGTATTGCTCTTATGGTTTGCTGCAATTTTCTTGGTCTTGTAGTTGTTAATAAATCATGAATTGACTATGTGTTTTGTATGATTCCTTAATGGTATTCTCTGATTTTCAAATATGAGTAACGTGTATTGTTGAAGAATTAAGGTTTGGATGAAGGAAATTCCCTATTCATGAGTATTTTGTCTATTTAGTTTAAAGATTTATGATGCCTTTAATGTGTCAAGTGTGTTGTAGAATGGAAAATTCAATAGAGGGCTGCTTTGCACAAAAACGTGTTGTGATTTGTTATGAGCATTTCAGTGATTTGTTTAAGGAATTTCGGTACTTGGGGTGTGTTTTGGGGTATTGAAATATGCTATGAAATGTGAGATTAGTTGATAAGATAATCGAGTACACCTGTTAAGTTAGAAATTGAGAATATGACTGTCATTTGAGAGGGTTAACAGATTAGTTCTACAAGCTAAGAAATAAGGATAATTGGTGTATTTTGTCCAGTTATATTTTCTTCCCGTTTGTGTCTTGCGCATTGACTATCATCTTTGTGTGAAAATGGTTTGATTGAATTATTTTGAATGATTATTGGGCCAAGTAGTTGGGAAAAGGCCCAGGCTCGTTAGTAATTAATTTTTGCCATGCTTTAGGAATTGGGCTTGGTCAAATACATACAATGAGAAGTTAAAAGAACATGAGCAGTGATTTGAATTTTCTTTTTTATTTAATTCTCTTTACTTACTTTATTTTGTTACATTATTCGTTAGTAACATGATTAGGCTTGCCACATTGGGGGTAGGCAAACCGTAGGTTACATTGCGAGTGCACGCTGGCATGACTCGACCCCTAATATTAAATAATTAAAATAAACATATTGTAGATCGTGGGTACGATTCCCGTGACATGATTTGCGATGTGTACAAAAACAACAAATGCACGCCATCGTGACTTGTCCCAAGATAAATCCATAAAATATCAAAAATAATTTATATACATACCCCGTAATGCTAAAAATACCTCTTTTAGATAAAATTCAAAAACTTAGAGAATAATTGAATATCGCCTCAAATATGCATTTTTAATCGCCATGACCATAGGCATGGCTATATAATCTACACTCGGGTGCGACAACTCATGTCCTCGACTTCAAACTTCGAACTATAATAAAATCACATGTTGTAATTGCGGTTGCATTTCATGTGACGCAGTTATAAGGTGTCCCAAAACAAACGAGTGCACGCCATCGTGACTTGTTTCAAGATAAATCCATAAATGTCAAAAGCGGCTAAAATTAAAAAGGCTAAATGCACAATAGGCTAAAATACGTAATTAATCAGATAATTAGGCCAGTTATTAATAGTTAAGCCACTGTGCTAGAACCACGGATATCGGGAGTGCCTAACACCTTCTCCTGGGTTAACAGAATTTCTTACTCGGATTTCTGGTTCGCAGACAACTTAAAACAGAGTCAAAATTCCTCGGTTTGGGACTTTTAATAAATAAACAGTATCCCGGAACATCGTCAAAAATCCGGGTGGCGACACTGAAAACGAAAATAAATCCCAAATCTGAATAATGTCACTTAAAGTGGAAAAACTCTTTTATTACCCTTCATTAATCCGGGGTGGTGAAAAAGAAGGTGTGACAGCTCTGGCGACTCTGCTGGGGATCGAACGCAGAATCTCTGGTTCAGGGTTCAGAAGTCGAGCTTAGAATAACTGTTATATTTGTCTTTATTATCTGATTTTACATGTTTGAACCTAATGTGCTAAGTGCCGCTTTTTACCGCTTTGATATTATCTGAACTGTATATAAATTACGCCGAAACCCTCTTCTCTCTGATTCTTCTAAATCATCTGGGAAGTGTGCACTTCGTGTGACTTCTTTTCTATTAGAGTCATTTCCAAATTTTAGAACGAGGTTCGGAAAAGTTGCAAAGCCGGTGAAGCTTCTGTATTCCCGGTACGCTGGCCCCCCTCGACTCGAGTTTTCCGCTCGGGTAAGCCAGGTCTAGAACAATAAACGCCATGATTTAAACTTAGAATAACATAGCCTCATGTCGGATCCCTAGTAGGAACGTTTGTTTGCATCATGTGCATTTGACTTTGGAGACTCAACACAGGGGTTGGGTCCGTGTAGGACAGGAGTACCCAATTTAAAAGACCATCCTGATGCATCTTACGTGCTACTTGCGTATCTGTTTATTTTGGCTTACATGTTGACTGGCTTCTAGAATGGGAAAGAAAATAATTAAAAAAAAAAAGAAAAAAATCAAGAGTGAGAGGTAGGTATTTCAAAAATGCTGAAACTTTCCCGAAAAAAAGAGAAAGAAAATAAGTGAATTTCTTCAAAAGTTATATTTTCCCGGTTCCGTCAAAACTGGCAGAACTACGCGGGTCTTATTCTCACCGGATATGAAATACATAGGCAAACCTCATCGGTTCCGACCCCCAAATTAAAAAAAAAATTCCCAAAAAATAGTTTTCTACATTTTTATTTGCCCCAATTTTCAATAATCCAAAAATATTTTCCTTTACTTCCTTCTGTAGAAAAGTCTTTCTTTGAGACCCCAATTATAATTCTTTAATTCCTTTTTAGAAGTCTTTCTTTAGAAAATCCCAAATAAAAAAAATTAAAACCAAAAATATTTTCTTTCGTTTTAAGAAGTCTTTCATTAGAAAAAACGATAAATAAAATCAAAAATCAAAAAAAATATTTTCTTCCTTCTTTAGAAGTCTTTCTTTAAAAAAAATTCAAAAAAAAAAACAAAATAAAAATGGGATAAAATCAAAAATCTAAAATATTTTCATTCTTCTGTCGAAAATCGAAAAGAAAATTCAAGCTTCGAAAATATTTTCTTCTTCTTTAGAAGTATTTCTTTCATAAATTCAAAATAAAAGTCCAAAAATCCAAAAATATTTCTTTTCTTCTCTAGAAATGTTTCATTCGAAATTCAAAAAAAAATATATTTTTTCTTTCGTCTTTAGAAGTCTTTCTTTTAAAAAATTCTCAAAAAAAAAAAAAAAAAAAAAAAAAAANTCCAAAAATATTTTCTTTCTTCTTTTTAAGTCTTTGTTTCGAAAAAAAGTAAGTACAAAAAGAAATTCAAATAAAAAAAAAAGAGTTAGATTATTTACTTTATTCCCAATCTTCCCGAACTACGCAAGATCTGATTCATGCAGCGTCATGATACATAGGCAATCCCCAGAGGATTCGATCATAGCCATAAAAATTGGAAAAAAAAAAGACAAAAAGAAAGTGAAAAAAAGAAAGAAGAGAGAATAAAAAAGAAAGGAATGACAAAAAATAAATGAGAAAAACAAAGAGCGGGAAAAAAAGAGAGAAGAGAAGAAAAAAAAAGAAAAGAGAGAAAAGAGTGTTTATTCTAACATGTTTGTTGTTTTGAAATAAAAGCTAGTTAAAGGTGGTCGGTTTGTTGGTTTGCGATGGGAAGTCACAAAACAATCCAGGATCTCTCGGAAATAAAAGCATCTTCTCATCCGAAGGAACAAGAACCACTATTGTTGATCCAACTAAGGTCACGAAAAGACAAGTAGGCAAGTTGGTGATAAAATGGAGGCAAATGTTGGCCGACTTCTACCAGTTTTGAGCAACAGGATATGCTTTGCTCGGGATGATTTGATGATGGGGAGACACGAGAAGTCGTCCAAGTTTCTTTGGCAAATTAGTTGTTGTGAAAATTTCCATGTTGTCAATCCTGAAATCCGACAGCCAAAATGGGGAACAATTTGATCAAAAGTCAAAATTTGAGTGCTGAATCCATAACAATAAAAATGGTTGAATGCCATAGTAGTGCTAATGTGCAACTTTGTGGCTAAGATGTCGCTTAGCAACTGGAAAGTCACTCTTCTTTTAGCCATGGTAGCTTATTTTGTCGTCTTTTATTCTACTTTTTGTGCTATCGGACCTTTCTATCCTATATTCAACAAAAAAAAAAAAGCAAAAAAAGGGCAGTCACTCATTTTGTGTCCATTTTGTGCATAGTTCTTTTATCGCTAGTTCTACTGACATGACATGCCTGCGAAAATTTTGTCCAGATCTTTAAAAGCTAATTTAGTCTTGATTGAGATAAGTGAGAAAGAGACACTTTTGAGGATGAATAAAGAGTTTAAATACTTTGGAATTAAGGTCGAGTAAAATTCACCTTCAATTCATTGTGAAGATCAGGCTTGAGAATTTTTTATCAATTGAAGCTTGGTCGAAAGTTTGACATTAATACACGGAAAGTGTCTTTCGACTACGACACCAAGAAAATAGACATGTTCATCAATGCTATGATCGCGGAAAGATAATATGTTTTGGCATTTCCGAGGCCGGGATGCCCTTTTTCTACTATCTAAACACTTTATGCCCTTCTCTACCCCTTTTTGAGCCGGTGACATTTTTCTTTGACAACCCTCTTTTGGAATCAAGTTTAAAGTTAAAAGACAAAAAAAATGAAAATGAAAAAAAAATGAAAAGAAATGTCAATTCCCCAAGAGTACAAACTGGGGAAGCTCTTAGAAAGTTCAAACGAAAAAAAAAAGAGAAAAAAAACAGTCAAAGGCCCATGCCCCCCCAAAAAATAAAAGGTAGGGTAACCTGTTTCGAAAAAAAAAAGAAAAAAAAACATGAAAAAAGAAAGAAAGAAAGAAAGATGAAAAATGGTTAGGTCAGATGTTTGAACTACGTTAGACCTGATTCCTAAAAAAAAGAGGATATGTAGGTAGCCTTACACGGTTCGGTCCAACCAAATAAGAATTAAAAAAAAATCAAGAAAAATTCCCAGTAGCTAAAACTGGGGAGAAACTTTATTTCACTTTTGAAAGAGTCGATTCCAAGAGTTGTAAGCCTACAACCCTTCATTTTGAGTCTATTTTGAGCCTTCATGCCGACCTTTCTTTCCAACCCTATCCAAAAACCCTTCCAATAAAGACCTCATAATATACCTTCAAGAATTCCAAGAGAAGTATGCAATGAGCAACAGTTTTCACGCGACATAAGACACTGTCAAGTTGCTCACCCAAGGAAGCAAAATAAAAGAAAAAAATAAAGAAGAAAAAATGAGAAAGTCTTACTAGTTAAAACCCTCACGGGCACTGTGAGACGACGGTAAGTAGAGATGAATAAACGAGAGAGACTTGTTGGTAAAAACCCCTCGGGGCACCACTAGTCGATAGTGAGTCGTGAAGCTGATGCAAAGGGTTGTCACGAACAAGTTCGACCTCAAAGGTCATAAGAATGGTAAAAGGAAAGATTGGATTAGTTTGATAGATCAGTCGTTAATTCCAAAATGCATGTCATGATCACAAAGGCTAGTTACCGCAAAAGAAAAAAGAAAAAAAAACTCTCTTCCTTTTGTCCTTCCGACAGGGGCATTGCTTGTTAATACTTGTTTCTTTGCGTCATGGTGTCCTTCACTCTGAGTCAGTCTTTGTCAAAACAAGCAAGAAAAGATTTCAAAATCTGCTATCAGCTTTTCAGTTGCACAAAAGTGAATTTGGCCAGCACACTCAGTCGTTACAGTCAACATGCATTGAGGAATCATGCAGAGACTTCCCTCCAAAATACCCTTATCAGCGTACTGGGCGCAAGCAAAGATAACTAATGATTCCCTATAACAGTCAAATTGCTCCAAAAGGCAATAAGCCATTCAAGATATCAGAAAAGGTCGCCTAAGCAAAGATCTCTTGTTGGAATAAGGCTAACTGAGCCACAAAGACAAATGGTACCGGGTGTGAAATAATCAGAGTTGGTGCAGAACAAAAGTCTCTTGAGGCGGACTCAAGTTGATTGAGCAAAATCCAAGCTGCTCAGGACTCAAGGCCACAAACCGACCACCACTTTCAAAACTGAAATAATTTTCTTTGTTTGAAACAGGAACAAAACAGTACAAGGAAAGTGGTTCAAAAAAAAAGAATTGAAGAGAAAGAGCCGGCAAAGGTAAGTTCTCAAATCTTTGTCTTTATCTTCTTGCTAGTGTGCATAAGATTTTGTTATTGCTCTTCACATTTTCCTCCTAGGATAAAAAGTCCTAGTCTGATGGATTTTCTTCCAATAAAAATCTTAGTCTGATGAATTTTTTTCCTAAGATAGAAGACCTATTCTGATGAAATTTCTCCTAGGATCAAAATCTTAGTTTGATGAATCTTTCTCCGGAGATAGAATACCTAGTTTGATGAACTTTCTCCTAGGATCGAAATCTTAGTCTGATGAATCTTTCTCCTAAGATAAAAAAACCTAGTCTGATGAACTTTCTCCTAAGATCGAAATCTTACTCTGATGAATCTTTCTCCGAAGATAAAAAAAACCTAGTCAGATGAATTTTCTCCTAGGATAGAAATCTTAGTCTGATGAATCTTTCTCCTAAGATACCAAAGAAAAAAAACAAGAGACCTAGTCTGATGAACTTTCTCCTAGGATCAAAATCTTAGTCTGATGAATCTTCTCCTAAGATAGAGGACCTAGTTTGATGAACTTTCTCCTAGGATCAAAGTATTAGTCTGATGAATCTTTCTCCTAAGATAAAAAAAAAAGACACCTAGTCTGATGAATTTTCTCCTAGGATCAAAATCTTAGTCTGATGAATCTTTCTCCTAAGATAACAAAAAAAAGACCTAGTCTGATTATCTTTCTCCTAGAATCAAAATCTTAGTCTTATGAATCTTTCTCCTAAGATAGAAGACCTAGTCTGATGAATTTTCTCCTAGGATCAAATCTTAAAAAAAAAATAAAGAGACCTAGTCTGATGAATTTTCTCCTAGGATCAAAATCTTAGTATGATGAATCTTTCTCCTAAGATAATAAAAAAGAGACCTGGTCTGATGAACTTTCTCCTAGGATCAAAATCTTAGTCTGATGAATCTTTCTCCTAAGAAAGAAGACCTAGTCTGATGAACTTTGTCCTAGGATAGAAATCTTAGTCTGATGAATCTTTCTCCTAAGATAATATAGAAAACCTAGTATGATGAATCGTTCTCCTAGGATAAACGTCTTAGTCTGATGAATCTTTCTCCTAAGATACCAAAAAAAAAAATTCAAAAAATAGAAAATCCTTCTCGATTCATTTTAGCGTAGGTACATAATCCAGTAGTCTCATTTTCAAACATAGGGTCTCCGTTCCCTAGTTGATTTTATTTTTAGACATAGGGTATCCACTCCCTAGTCGTTTTTCCAACCTAGGATATTTCATTTCTTAGTTGATGCCAACATAGGGTTCCCACTCCCTTGCAGACATTAGCATAACCCGGTGGTCTCTTTTCCTGGCAACAACATAACCTGTTGACCTTTCCAAACACCAGCATAACTTGGTGATCTTTTCCTAACAACAGCATAACCGGTTGGTCTTTTCCAGACACCACCATAACCTGGTGATCTTCCCTTTTGTTGACAACAACATACTTGTTGATCATCTTCAGACACTGGCATAACCTAGTGATCCCCGCAAGGCAACAACATAACCTGTTGACCTTTCCAGACACCAACATAACCTGGTGATCCTTTCTTCCCCGGACACTGGCATAACCCAGTGATCTCTTTTCTCTAGGCAACAGCATAACCTGTTGACCTTTCCAGACACCAGCATAACCTGGTGATCTCTTCTTTTCCTGAAAATGGCATAACTCGTTGATCATTTCCAAACACTGGCATAACCCAGTGATCTCATTTTCCCGGCAACAACATAACCTGTTGGCCTTTTCCCAAACACCGGCATAACCTGGTGATCTCTTTCTTGACAACAACATAACCCGTTGATCCTCCCCAGACACCGGCATAACCTGATGATCTTTTCTTGACGACAGCATAACCAGTCGATCTTGTCCAACATAGGGTCTCCAATCCCTAGTTGATTTTACCTTTGGGCATAGGTTATCCACTCCCTAGTCTACAATAACTCCGGGTACACCATTCCCTATCTTTAATTGCTTTCAATAATAAAGTAGCATAGATTCCTTTGCAATAACTTACTAAATTTTCCTAGTGAAAACTGGGGCAGACAATTGTGTTCGTTCATTTGTTTTGATTTTGCGCATATTACAATTTAGGACAATGGATTCGAGACGACCAAAAGAAGACGTCTCAATTCAGAAAAAAAATAAAAGAAGAAAAGAAAAAATTTGAACCCCAAAGTACAGAAGCGAAAAAGATGTGGACTGCTCAAGACAGATTGAAGTCACAAGCTATGCATGTCCATTCTTGATCCAAAAAAGCTGTAGAAGAATGAACTAGCACCTGCAGCCAACAAGCATCAAGATTCAGATCAGAGTCTGCATGAAGAACCAACCAAGACTCAAGACCAAGCTTCAGAAGACTCATAGATAGGAATGTTGTAACTCGTAGCTGATAGGCTTAGTTAGTATTTTCTTTTTGATTTTGATGTAATAAGGGGACTGCGAACTGGAGCCTCGGACAGAACCTCGCTCGACTCTGCAACTCATCATTCCATCACTCTCCTTGAAATACACGCGACCTGATTCCCTTATAACCCGGGATGTAGGCTGTCCAAAACTAGGACTCGGTCACATCCTCCTTCCTTTTAAGTTTTCTACACTTTCAAAATAAAGGTCAGGTCAAAACATGTCTTGTTGTTCTTTTTCTGGAAACGCGAAAAAAAGAGGGGCAGTTGTAGACATGTAATTTTTGACCCTCCCCGTGATTTTACACAGTATAGCAATTAAATATTTAGTTTAGGTGTAACATCATTATTTTAACTAGTTTTGACCTTTTTACTTTATTTTATCGCAAAAACTAAGATTATAAAAAATAGTTTCATTTTGTACTCATACTATTTTGCTAGGATTTTTATTTTTATATAATCTTTGAAAAATGCCAAAAAAAAAATAGTTTCAACTTTAATTCTTAGTTTTATTTTGAATATAATAATCAATTAACAATTAATTTATATTTTTATAATAAGTTTTTTAGAAGCAACTTCTTAGCCCAATTTTGTAGATTTATAGCCCAACTCAGACCTAAGCCCATAATTCTAAAGTCCATTCCCCTTAGCCCAATACCTATTAACCTAACTCCCTATAAAAAGACCCTCAGAACTTTGATCCCCCCGGGGATCTCTCTGCCGCCTCCTACCCTTCATCTTTTCTTCTTCTACTTCCTAACCCAATAGACCACCCATATCTAACCTAGAAGACCCCTGTGCAGCCGCCACTCCCCTCCTTCACCACCCTTCTTCATCTTCACATCCCCTATAACTCTCAGTCGCCCACCCCTATCCTCACCATTCTCGTCGCCAGCAGCCCAGATTTCGCCGGAAAATGACCAACTCCACCATATTCTAGTGACACACCCTAATCTGAGAACCATTTCCCAAAAACCTCTCTGTCGTCGCCAGTCCTCCTCCTTCCAAAGCTGCTGCCGACCAGCCAAACAACCACCAACTCCACCATATTCCAGCGAGCTTGAGTTTTGAATTCGTCGTAGGCTCCGGTCGAGGTTTCCTGCTTCTCTTTGGTGATTCCGTTTGAAATCCTTTGTTGCCGATTCATTCAGTTTGGCTCGATTCACTTGCTATAATTAACAAAATGCTATTAATTGGAAAGCTAATTTCAGGTTACTTCTAATCTCTTTTATTTCATTTTGGATCTAAATATGATTTGAGCCAGTGTTTGGGGTGGTATTGCTCTTATGGATGCTGCAATTTTCTTGGTCTTGTAGTTGTTAATAAATCATGAATTGACTATGTGTTTTCTATGATTCCTTAATGGTATTCTCTGATTTTCAAAAATGAGTAACGTGTATTGTTGAAGAATTAAAGTTTGGATGAAGGAACTGCTCTATTCATGAGTATTTGTCTAATTAGTTTAGAGATTTATGATGCATTTAATGTGTCAAGTGTGTTGTATAATGGAAAATTCAATAGAGGGCTGCTTTGCACAGAATTGTGTTGTGATTTGTTATGAGCTTTTCAGTGATTTGGTTAAGGAATTTCGGTACTTGGGGTGTGTTTTGGGGTATTGAAATATGCTATGAAATGTTAGATTAGTTGAAAAGATAATCGAGTGCATCTGTTAAGTTAGAAATTGAGAATATGACTGTCATTTGAGAGGGTTAACATATTAGTTCTACAAACTAAGAAATAAGCATAATTGGTGTATTTTGTCCAGTTACATTTTCTTCCCGTTTGTATCTTGCGCATTGACTATCAACTTTGTGTGAAAATGGTTTGATTGAATTATTTTGAATGATTATTGGGCCAAGTAGTTGGGAGAAGGCCCAAGCTCGTTAGTAATTAATTTTTGCCATGCTTTAGGAATTGGGCTTGGTCAAATACATACAATGAGAAGTTAAAAGAACATGAGCAGTGATTTGAATTTTCTTTTTTATTTAATTCTCTTTACTTACTTATTTTGTTACATTATTCGTAACATGATTAGGCTGGCCACATTGGGGGTAGGCAAACCGCAGGTTACATTGCGAGTGCACACTGGCATGACTCGACCCCTAATTCCAAATAATTAAAATAAACATGTTGTAGATAGTGGGTACGGTTCCCATGACTTGATTTGCGATGTGTACAAAACAACAAGTGCACGCCATGATGACTTGTCCCAAGATAAATCCATAAAATATCAAAAATAATTTATATACATACCCCGTAAAGCTAAAAATACCTCTTTTAGATAAAATTCCAAAACTTAGAGAATAATTGAATATCACCTCAAATAGGTATTTTTAATCGCCATAACTATAGTCATGACTATATAATCTACACTCGGGTGCGACAACTCATGTCCCCGACTTCAAACTTCGAATTATAATAAAATCACATGATGTAATTGCGGTGCATTTCATGTGACGCAGTTATAAGGTATCCCAACACAAACGAGTGCACGCCATCGTGACTTGTTTTAAGATAAATCCATAAATGTCAAAAGCGGCTAAAGTTAAAAAGGCTAAAATGCACAATAGGCTAAAATACGTAATTAATCAGATAATTAGGCCAATTATTAATAGTTAAGCGACCGTGCTAGAACCACGGAACTCGAGAGTTCCTAACACCTTCTCCCGGGTTGACAGAATTCCTTACTCGGATTTCTGGTTCGCAGACAACTTAAAACAGAGTCAAAATTCCTCGATTTGGGATTTTTAATAAATAAACGGTGTCCCGGAACATCGTCAAAAATCCGGATGGCAACTCTGAAAACGAAAATAAATCTCAAATCCGAATAATGTCACTTAAAGTAGTAAAACTCCTTTATTACCCTTCATTAATCCGGGGTGGTGAAAAAGGAGGTTTGACACACGACATCACTGTTCATGCTTTTACTATCACTTTCATCATAATCAACTGATATGGCACTGAATTACCCTTCATGCTTTAGAACTCTCCCTTACCATATAACAGGGAATATGAACAAAAGGAGACAAAATAAGTAAGAAAATGCCTCACATCAATAATATTTCCACAATACCATCCTCAATTTCGGAAAAACAATACTCAAATAGTTAATAAATGTAAAAAGAACGATCAATTTAATAATTAACTAGACTAAACATGGATATCATGATCAAGAAGGAAATAAATTGCAGGAATCAAAGTTCCACCGCATGGTTTGACCCAACAACAATGCATAAGTACTTGTCACCTCACATATACGTTGTACCAAATATCTAAACATGTAATAAATAAGCCAACAAGTCCTAATCCCTCAAGTAAAGGTTAACCACGACACTTACCTCGCTCCAAAGACCAATTCAAAGCTCTATCGGTGCCTTTCCCCTAGAATCCGCCTCCAAACCACTCGTATCTGACCACAATTGACTCAAATATATCAAATATTGCCAAAGGAATCAATTACAATGCTTAAATTTAGAATGTCCAAACTTTCCCCCAACAAGTCTAAAATCGACCCTGGACTCGCTTAGTCAAAAACCGAGGTTCCGACAAAAACCCATTTATCCATTCACCCCTAAGCCCGATTATGCACTTTTTTAAACATTTGACCTCAATTGAGGTCTAAATACATAATTTACAAAACCACCCCACTTCATCCTAAATCCCTAGTTTTCTACCATGGAAGAATTAATATACGGGCTAGAATTAATGGGTGATGTTAGAAATTAAAGAAAATGAGTTAAAGTGTACAAACCTATGAATTGATGTTGAGTTTTTCCTTTATATCGCCTCTAGACCGAGATCTAATGGAGAGTTAATGTAAAAATGGAGAATCTCGTTTTTTGGGACTGTTTTAATCAGTGGCATGTGTTCATCGCGTTCGTGTGAACCCTAACACGCTCGGGAAGAGCACTACCCAGATGATTTACATGATCGTGAGTCACTCTACTCGTTTGCTTAGTCTTAGACCCCTAGCCTTCACGTTCGCGATCCTGGTCACGCGTTCGCATAAAGCAACAGTCAAATCCAAGCCCCCAATTGACTAAACTACGTGTTCG
The DNA here is from genome assembly GCA_005239525.1 of Nicotiana knightiana. Lineage (NCBI taxonomy): Eukaryota > Viridiplantae > Streptophyta > Magnoliopsida > Solanales > Solanaceae > Nicotiana > Nicotiana knightiana. Next base: position 33,115 of record ML438807.1, read on the forward strand.
CGTGTGACCGGCCACGTTCACGTATAGAAGGCCCCCCAGTACTCCGCATTCGCAACCATGCTTCCGAGTTTACGTAGAACAAAGTCATCCGGAGCCTAGATCCCTTTCGCGATTGTGGTTGGATATATGCAATCGCATAGAAGCTTACACCAGACACCAGCAAGAATGAAAAAACCATAAATTTTCTAAGTTCAAAAGGTTCATAAGCTATTTGAAACTCATTCGAGCCCTCGGGGCTCCAACCCAAATGTGCATACATGTCAAAAAACCTCATATGAACTCGCTCGCGCGTCGCTCATGCGATCAAGACACCAAATTAATGCCCAGAACTATGAACCGGGCAGCAAACCAAATGAAATTTTCAAGAAAACTTTAAAACGTCTAATTTAACAACCGAACATCGGAATCACGTAAACTAACTTCGTTTCTCACAAAATTTGACAACAAGTCATAATTATAGTAATGGACCTATACCGGGTTCCACAACCAAAATATGGATCTGGTACCAACAAAGTCAAATTGTGATGACTCGATAGGTCATCTTATATTTTAAAACCTAATTTGTGCAGTCAGGGTGTTCTTCCAAAAGGCTTATATGTTAAAAACAAATAAAAATAAGAATTTTACTTTAAAAATAAGAATTTTACCTTAAAAATTCATTTAAGTTGACTTCACTCAACGTTTTGAGCAAACAGACTCGGATTCATGTTTTGACGGTCTCGGTGGGTCCGTATCATAATTCGGGACCTAGGTGTATGCCCGGAATCAAATTCGAAGGTCGTTAGCTTGAGTTATTGATTTTTGTTAAAAATTGAATGTTTGAATGTTTTATGGTTTTTAAGGATCGAATGATGTTTGGATTTATTGATATCGGGTACGTATTTTGGTTATGTATCATGGTACATGTCCACTATAATATTTATGACTTGTCTGTTGAATTTGGTGAGAAGAGGAGTTGATTTAACGTGATTTAGACATTCGGTTTTGATAATAAAAGTTTTAATGTTTTCTTGAAAATTTCATTTGATTTGGTGTATGATTCGTAGTTCTAGGCGTTGTTTGATATTTTGATCGTGTGAGCAAGTTCATATGATATTTTAGGACTTGTGTTCATGTTTGATTTAGAGATCCGAGCGCTCGGGTGAGTTTCAGTTGTTTTTGAAACTTCAAAATCTGGTTTTTTATGCAGTTTCATGTGCCTTCTAGTTTCCTTCTTCGTGTTCACGAAGCCACTCTCGTGAACATGAATTGTGAACTAGGATAGGTGGGTTTTTCTCCTACACAAAATCGAGACTACCATGGTGAATGCAGCATTAGGGGTTTGCTCGACACGAACGCGAATAGTCACACGCGAACGCGTAGCAATAGGCAAACTAGGACGGGAGTTGAGGTAACTCTACGCGAACTCGAGATCAGTCTCGCAAATGCTGAAGTAAGGGGGGCTAGACCTTCGCAAACATGTAGCATTAATCGCGATCGCGTAGGCCATTTAGGCCATGCTCTTCGCAAAATCAGCAAGCCACTCGCAAACGCAAAGAAGGCCTGACACCAGTTAATAAAACAGACTTGAAAAGGGGATTTTTGCCATTCTTTCAAAATTTCAAATGCTAGAAAACCTAACGACGATTTTCCCAAGAGATTTTTTCCCCAATTTATTGGTAAGTGATTCTAACCTACTTTCTTTCAATTACCCATTATATTTCATGAGTTTTCAACCAAAAATCTAGGATTTTCATGGTGGAAATTGGGGGTTTGGGTAGAATTAGGGATTTTTGTATAATTGGAATTTAGACCTCGAATTGAGGTTGAATTTTGAAATAAATTACATAATCTGGATCGGGGGTTAATGGGTGAATGGATTTTGGTCCGAAATTCGGGTTTTGACCAAGCGGGCCCGGTGTCGATTTTTGACTTTTTGGGGGGATGTTTGGAAAATCTAAATTTATGCATTGTAATTGATTCCTTTGGAAATAATTGATATTATTCAATTATTTTTGGATAAATACGAGTCGTTTGGAGGTGGATTCTAGAGAAAAAGTTGTGATTGAGCATTGAGTGACCTCTAGAGCGAGGTAAGTGTTGTGACTAACCTTGATTTGAAGGAATTAGGAGCCCTCTGACTACTTTCTATATGAATTTCATGTGAGCGGCGTATATGTGAGGTGATGAGTACTTATGCACCGCCAAATTATCTCTTTTCCCTGTTTTTCCCATTTTTCTCATTTTATCTCATTCCCTGTCTTAATTGTTACATGCTCTAACTGTGTTCACTTGCCTAATTGCTACTTGTTATTCATTGTTCTTCCTATTCATTATATTCGTTCTTTCCATAATTTCATAATCTCTTACTATTTTCTTAAGTTGGTTTATCGATTCCTTTTAGTTGTAAATTCCGAATTGGTCTCACTGTGTAGTATCATATATGTGAGATTTCATAATATACAAGTTTCCTATTTGTTTCAGTCTGGTGTTTAAGTATTGTGAAGGGTTTCGTCGTTTGAATTGAATTTACAGTGCATACTAAGTACTTGATATTGATATGGTGGGATCGGGTTGCATGCCGCAGCATGTGAAATAAGGGTGATATGTTGAGGTGGAATAAGGGTGAATTTATAAAGTACGGTGGGAACAAATTGCTCTCTGTAATAGGTGTAATAAGGGTGGATTATTGTGGTGGTATAAGGGTGAACTATGATTATGATATTGTGATATGGTGGGATCGGGTTGCGCCGCAACATTTTTATATATATTCATTGATGTTTATGTCATTATGAGGAAATAAGGAAGGAATATGAGATGTACGGCGGGATCGGGTTACGCGCCGCAACAACCTATGTGGTTATGTGTCCCTGAGTTGTGTTAACTACACTATTCTCCGTTGCTCTTAAGGATTGGTCAATTCTAAACGTTGTTGGCTTATTTCCTGAAGTTGTAGCTGTATCTTGTAATTTACTGCTTTATTCTATTCTGCATTTCCATTTCTGCCTTTATAATATATATTGCATACAGGTTGTAGTGTGAGTGACCAGCCTTAGCCTCGTCACTACTTCATCAAGGTTAGGCTCGGTACTTGCCAGTACATGGGGTCGGTTGTACTGATAATACACTATGCACTTTGTGTGCGAATTTAGGTATTAGTCTGACCTATTCGTGAGGTTAGCTACTAGATTCATCCGATAGGAGACCCAAGGTAGATCTTTCGGCGTTTGCAGACCCGGAGTCCCCTTCTAGACACTGCACTTTATTGTTTATTTTGCTTTCAAAACAGTTGAATTTATTTCAGACTTTTACTTGTAGTAAATCTTAAATGTTTGTGAATTGTGACTCCAGATTCTTGATAGTAGTATATATTGAGGTTTTTATATATTTTTGCACTCATTAATTCATTTTAGTTTGATTTCTATTATTTAGTAGATCAAATAATGATTGGCTTAATAATTCTCTAACGTTGGTTTGCCTAGCAAGTGAAATATTAGGCGCCATCACGGTCTCGGCGGTGGGAATTTCGGGCCGTGACAAGTCGGTATTAGAGCACTAGGTTGCCTAGGTCTCAAAATTCAAGAGCAGGCTTAGTAGAGTCTGGAGGATTGGCATGGAGATGTCTGTACTTATCTTCCAGAGGCTATGATGTTTAGGAACAAATTTCACTTATATTCTTCTCTGTCTAGCGATTTTGTTTTCTCAATACTAATTGAACTCTTCTACTATTTTTCTCTCACAGATAGCATGAACATGTACCACTTCTTCAGCTGAGCAGCATCCAGAGCCTCTAGTGGCAGCTCCTACGAGGGGCATAGGTCGAGGTCGAGGCTGTGCCAGAGGTCGAGGCAGGGGCAAGGCTCAGCCCAGATCTCGAGCACCAGCCCCAGCAGTGGAGCCTCAGGTAGATTTTGACAATGAGGTTCCAGCCAAGACTGTTCCTCTGGGCCAGCTCAGGTTCTGGAGGGGTTCATTGCCACCCCAGTGCTTCATGACCCTTTGGCCTATTTGGTGGGCCATTTTCACGCCCCAAAACCGAGGAACGAGACCGGCGCCCAACCGGATGATCCCGGTCAAGCGGACTTGGATTGCCTTTCCTGCCCAACGCGTTACCCCGTGTTTACAATATACATTATTCCACATGAATTAGAAATTTAGAGTTGAAGCATGAATTTACCATTTGAGTTCATTTCATCCTTTATCCTTTCAACATGTGGAAATCACAAAACATACAATAATTCTGATTCGGACCACGATTACTAGTAAACACAGTTACTGCCAAATATACATATATGTATAACCCACATCATGTCTATGGAGTCTCTAAGAGTACTAAGAGTTTACGCAATACTTGCCAGCAACAAGGCCCCGGCTATACATTAGAAGACACAACATATATAGAAGAGATGATATAGACTACACACGGCTCCGAAAGGAAATGAGGCTCACCAGATCTGCTGAAGGAGTGGAAGGGAGGCAGCACTATCGGCGGTCTGAGCTACCTGCGGTGGGACCACCTACATCCATATAAGAGACGTAGCACCCCCGGCAAAAGGGACGTTAGTACCTTTGAATAGTACTAGTATGTATGAACAAAATTTATTCTAAGTAAAATCAAATAGTACACAATTGGAAGACAGCTAGGGTAACCACACAAGTACCACACAGATATATAAAAAATCACAAATGAAGATTCCACAGTTACTTAATTGTTCATCTGTTGCGGCGCGCAACCCGATCCCACCGTACATTCACATTTCACCCTTATTGCCTCTCCACCCTTGTTACTGCGTGTTGCGGCGCGCAACCCGATCCCACCGTACAATCACATTTCACCCTTATTACCTCTCCACCCTTATTACTTCGTGTTTCGGCGTGCAACCCGATCCCACCGTACAATCATATTTGCTAGCAATAATAACCAACAATTATATCACATGGATCTTCATCATCAAGAACATAAGTTGATATCAACCAACAACTATATGAAGTCAAGGCACAATAATCCACAGTTTCTTTTCATCATTTGCCACACTCGGCCCTTAGAAATTAGATACATTCCCACATTAGGATACATTAACATTCTTTCATTTAGTAGCACACACGACCATATTGACATATTCGAACCTTTAACGATCCTTACACATGTTAGGATAAGCACAAAGAATCACCCTTCATAATCGCAATTAGCATGGTAATCGACTAAGAAATCAGAGAAGGAAATCTTACACATCGACATAGCAGGACAATCATTTCACATATGCTCAAGCAAGAATTTCATACTATGTGCTCGGACACCAACAAGATGACTCTACAAAGATTAAATTTAGCCATACATACCTTGAATCAGATTCCCCTTTAATTTTTTTATCACAAATCACCGGACCGTCTAACACCGTCAATCTATTCAACAATGTGACATATTTCACTTATAATTAGGAACCATAACATAACTCGAACTCATTTAGGCATTTTATCAAATGATATGTGACCCCTTAGATTACTAACCCCCTTTTTGTGAATAATTACCCAAACTCGTTTCCCTTTACTAGATTAGGGAGTTTAACTTACATGCATGCAAGTTATCAACTTTTATCTCCAAGAATCAATTTATGTCTTCTACTTTTTTTAGCCAAAACCTGAGAATTAAAAGGAAATGGGGTGGGGACTCACCTATTAGTGTGAAGAAGATGACAATTACTCAATAACTTCCAAGCCCGAATGATAGTGAAGAATCAATTTTGGGTGAAAATGGAACCTTCTCTCTCAAGAACTCTCTCTTCCCTCTCTCTATTTTGTTCAGAAAATTGTTAAAATTGAAGGGGGTAAGTGTTTTAATGAACTGGGGGTCGGGTATAAAAATTAGAATTTTAAAAGTCCCGAAGCAGAAATGTGGTCAGGAATGCGATCACACATTCCTGCTATGCGGTCTGCATTCATGTCGCATAAATGGGCCAAAAAGAAACTGGCCTGCCCAGGTATGCGACCACTATGCGGTCTGCATACCCGTTATGCAATTGCATAGTGCATCGCATAACCTCCTCCGCAAAAATGGAGGTGCAAGAATGCGACAGCTATGCGGTCCGCATTCCCAAAATGCGATCGCATCTTGGGCCGCATAGTTGTCCTCAAATTGGACAGCAGACTGTCCATGTATGCAACCACCATGCGGTCTGCATACCTGTTGTGCGATCGCGCAGTACGTCGCATAACAGCGCAACTCTGGAAAATTTTATCTTTTAATTCCCGGGGTACTTTTTACTCAAAAATGGTCTGTTTTAAGAATTTCTACAGTTATAACAACACGGGGACCTATTTGGGCATTATTTTTAGCCATGAAATTTTACAGGTCTTTAAAGACATATAGAGAGTGTGGCCCAGACTAGCGCATTTCCCATGGCACCAGCCGTCTCTCGGGCTGGAGAAGGAGACCAGACTCCTGCTACTCACACTCCGGAGCAGACGACTCTCAGTACTAGACTCCAGCAACTAATCCAGTTGCATTAGTTCAACCGGTTGTTGCGGCACAGACCGGTGATGGGTCAGCTATGTCTTCTGAGGCTTTGTGGAGATTGGACAAGTTTACCAAGCTCTTCCCAGTTCACTTCAGTGGTGTTTCTTCAGAGGATCCCCATGAGTATCTTGACAGCTATCATGAGGTGCTACAGAACATAGGTATACTAGAGACCAATGGGGTCGACATTGCTACATTTAAGATGATTGGTCCCGCCAAGAAATGGTGGAGAGATTATTTGTTGACCAGACCAGCTGGGTCGCTAGCTCTTACTTGGGACCAGTTCTCTCAGCTCTTCCTATAGAAGTTTCTTCTTATCATATTGAGCGAGGAGCATCGCCACCAGTTCGAGTGTCTCCAAAAGGGAAGTATGACTATTACTTAGTATGAGACTCGTTTTGTGGATTTGGCCCATCATGCTCTTGTTCTACTTCCTACCGAGAGAGAGAGAGAGAGAGAGAGACTAAGGAGCTTTTTTGAGAGAATTGCTCAACCTATCAGATTGCAGATGGCGAAGAAGACTTGGAGTGAGATTTCCTTTCAGGACGCTGCAAATGTCGTCAGGCGAGTCAAGATGCTTCTTGCACAAGGACGTCAGGGGTCTGACAAGAGACCCCATCATTTTGATGGGTTCAGAGGTGCCTCATATGGAGGCAGGGGTGCTTTTGGTAGGGTGTATCCTCCTAGGACGCTTCATTCAGCGCTTCAAACATCCCAAAGTGCTTCAGGGAGTCGTGGTCCTTATGTGTCTCAATTTGGACAGCCAGCCTACAACGCCCCACCAGCTCCTATCAGTGCACCTCCTATTCACAGTTATTATCGTGGTCATCTGGCACGTTCGGGTCAGTCTCACTTTTCACAGCCATAATACCAGGATGGATGTTTCGAGTGTGGTGGTTATGGGCATATCAGGAAAACATGTCTGAGATTATTAGGTGTCCCGCCACAGCATCAGGGTTCTCGTATCATGGTTCTGACACCAGATGCTGCACCGCCTGCTCAACTAGCCATAGGCAGGGGTCAGATAGCCAGAGGTAGGGGACAAACTGTTAGAGGTGGACGTTAGGCCGTAAGATATGGAGGTCAGGCCGTAAGAGGTGGAGGCCAGCCAGCTAGAGGTCCCCCAGGGTGGGACCCATCCCGGATGTTATGCTTTTCCAACAAGGCTTGAGGCTGAGTCATATGATGCTGTTAATACAGATATTGTTTCAGTTTGCAGTAGAGATACTTACATTCTATTTTATCCGAGATCTACTTACTCATATGGGTCATCCTATTTTGTTTCATATATTGTTGTGCCTCGTGATTCTTTGAATGCTCCCGTGTATGTGTCCACACTTGTGGGGGATGCTATTGTTGTCTATCATGTTTATCGTTCATGTATGGTCACCATTAGGAGTCTTATGACTCGTGTAGATCTTCTACTTCTCGATATGGTCGATTTTGATGTCATTTTGGGTATGGATTGGCTTTAACCTTATCATGCTATACTAGATTGTCACACCAAGATGATGACCTTCGCCTTGTCGGGGTTTCCTCGATTAGAGTGGAGAGGGACTTCTGGACATTCTACCAGCAGGGTTATCTCTTACGTGAAGGCTCGGCATATGTTCGAGAAGGGGTGTCTAGATTATTTGGCTTATGTCCGCGATTCTTGCGGAGGTTCCTTCCATGGATTCAGTGCTAGTTGCTTGTGAGTTTTTAGAAGTGTTTGTCTCACCCCTTTTTTTCGCGAAATCGGGTTTCGACACGTGACAAATCTTTTAAAGGAAGGGTAATAAAAGATAAATTCTCCACCTAACGTATTAAGGTGCGTTAGGGCACCTATTTTCAAATGACTCAGGATTACTAGTTTGCATCACCAAAGATCCGGCAAGGGCTCAAATTACCTTGAAGAAAAGGTGTTAGGCACTCCTCGAGGTCCACAATGGTGGGTCCCGGCCGAACTCGAATTATATGAATATGTCTAAGAAAAAACAAATACTTGGAAATATAAAAGAATTCCTTTAAACAGAAATGGGGGTCCTAAGTTTTTTAGCCTAAAGGATCACCCTGTGAAACATAAATAATACTTCGTAACTCCCTCAAGACGGGGTGTTACTCATATTATTCAGCGGGCACAGATTATCATCTCCTGCTACCCGATTACTATCTTTAAGTTGTTTACCTAAAGCGCTCTAGTAAATTCTAAATCGTACCCTATGCGTGCACTGCCTGCCCCAAGCCTATGGTCCAGGAGGCATTTGGACCTTTATTTCAGACCTTAACTTAGGCTTCTCAAAAAAGAGAATAATAAGCGACATACAAAAACACAGTTTAGGACTTTCAAATAGAAGAAACTATGGGCTCAAGTTAGCCTTCACATTTAGACATCAAATGCAAGCCAAACTGGTTAGCATTTTGACAGATTTTAATTAATTCAAGTAGAATCCTATAGGAAAGATCTCTATGTGATATTACGAATGAGCACATAGTCATGCGCAAAGCCAGTTTCTTAGTGCATATATCAAGGATGTTCAATGTGAATTCTCAATTAATTTTTGCATCATAATTGAACCGGGATGGCCAACCGGTGATGCCAACTAATATTTGTTTCAGTAAACCTATAGTTTACTCGTGGCATGTGATTCAATCATCATGCTTATACTTGTGTAGTACAAATAGAAGAACAATCGGACAACCTTCCATATTTACTTGGTATTATTATAATAATACGAAGATATTCAATCTTCCTTTCATTTGTAATCTCAATATGCCCACCACTCTATCTTATACATTTAAAACTCAAAACGTTTCTTTTGAGACTTACTACAATATTAATGTCATGAATAATTTTACCCATCCGGGTAGTAACAAATTAGCTCTTCCGGAGAAAACTATATAATAGCAATTATCATGGTAAAAATCATCATAAGAAAAATTGACTTTTGATAGGGCATGACAAAATACTTTTGAGGTACCGCAACTACGTGACCAATGATATATTCATGTAGCCACACAATTTGAATTCTCTTTATTTCACTCAATCTCCAATAGATGTGAGTTGTGTGGTATTAATCGAATCATGCATTGCACGTCTTTATTCATTACTTTGATCAAATATTGCAACATTCATCTTCAGGAATGTGCCTGCGTACTCGGTGCTCGTCACTAGTCACATTCTCTTCAAGGATGGATCATAATCATGACGACGTGCTTTATTATTTTTCCATACCAATTTAATGGTACACCTTGCCTTCACATTTTGAAGGACAATTTTGAGAAACTTATCGTTCTCCTTTTTATAATTATTATTATGATGACTATCATTATTTTGGTCTTTGATACTCCCGCATTCATTCGTCAACCATTTATCTTTATTTATACTTATTATGCACCTCTACCACATTCACTTCAAGAATGGAACACGAATCCAACTCTTATCATCATGGAGCATCAAGACTCGAACCCAATGTCTTACCCTTATGGTGCGCCGAAACATAAATCCAATGTTTTACCTTTAACAAATATCAGTATCAAATATCAATATGGGAAAAAATGCTTAGGGACTCACCCTCAAACCTATAAAAATATTAACACTTCGTGATTATATGCATAACAATAAGAATCTATATAAAAATTATTGCTATAAAAGAGAAAGCTGTATATTGCTATGAAAATATAGTGTACGACCATTTCTTTTCATGAGTATCTTCTTTTAATATACTTATTTATTTGACAGCTCTACGGAACCATTTATTTGTTTACGTATGAAACTTGGTTAATTATAAGTTTCATAGAATAAAAGACTAAGTAGATGCTACAATATTTCCCTCATATAATATTCTACTTAGTCTTTTATGCTACGAAAATTATAGTTAATCAAGTTTCATACCTAAACAAATAAAGAGTTCTGTGGAGCTGTCAAATATATAAGTGTATTAAAAGAAAATACTCGTCAAAATAAATTATCATACACTGTATTTTCACTCTAAGGTTATAATTAGAATTTAATTTCGTAATAATACCAATTTAGTTAAATAATGTCTTGTACCACCAGAAAATAAGGCTCATGCAATCATGAAAAGAAAAAATACATAAGTCTTGTTTGCCATTCGGAAGCAAAGGTGCTCTATATGTACCTTAGTAAGTTTTTTTAATCAAGGAAACCATCGTTAGAATTATACACGATCATTTTTTATCCGACCATCTTTTTTACTGCACAAATGAAACTAAATGGCCGAGTAACACAAATTATATCAAGTCTTAAATTTTCATAATAAAACACGTAATTCGTGATATGATTTAATACTCTATGTACAACATAAGCAAACTAAACATTAATATGGCATATGCTATAGTTCCCATGTTTTCATTGGTTCAACCAAATTGATTAGAAGTTGTCGACCATTCATATCTTCTAGGTTGTTTAAAGCTTCGTGCTGATAACATGTTAAGAAACTTAGCTCAAAGTTACAATATAAAACAAGAGAAACAAACTAAGAGATATAGAGAGAAAGAGATGAGAGATTCTTATTTCTTCCATGCATTCAAGTGTGTACAATGTGGTGCCCAAATCCTCTATTTATATGATGATATTTAGGTAATACAAATGGATATCATGAATATAGTATTAACTATTGAGATCATGGGAGGAAGGGAGAAGATCATGGAGGAGGTTATGGAGATGTGGGAGTTACAATCACAATAATAAGAAGCAGTGGGAGGTTAATGAGGAAGATTAGTGGGAGCAAATTCTTTAAGAATTACAGACACTCATTACATAATATAATATTTCATAACACGCTTAAGTTTTTGGTATAATCATTAAGGGGTCTTTTGTATGACGTATATAAAAAATAATCATGGTATATAATTTGATATAACCTTATCCAATGTTTGATTTATATTTTAAAACGTGTATAACTTATACATGGATAAAGTACAAAAGTGATAAAATTATCCATGTTTTTTTCCAAGAAGGCAATGAAGGTTAAGCATCCAAGGGTATAATTGCAAACTTAATACTTTTTAGTTTAAAAAATAAATATTACAAATGATGTCTTCTATATTCAACTGTAGTGCAGTGAACCAAGCATCCAACGAGAAATAGTCTTTGTATTACTAATTCCTACCTCACTAATTCCTGCATTACAAATTTACAATCTATTTATAACTTTACTTCGTGCAAAACGACATTAAGATCATGATTTAATTAATAACAGCAATCGTCAGAATTATTTGATTAAATTACTAGTTCTCTTTCCTTAAAACGAGTAAGAAAATATTGATAGACCTTTGAGAAAATTGTATGGATCATTAATTGAAGTATAAATATGCAACAACAAACAAAGTGATGACTTCTTATTATTATTTCTTTTTGACGTGGGCACTTACATTCGATAAAAGTAGTGGGGTTAAAATATTATTTTAAAATGATAGGAGGAGTAGTAACATTTTCATGTGGCCCAGTTTTGTGCCGACGATTGGATTTATATTCACTTTTTAAAAAACTTTAACTAATACCTATTTTTAGTAAATTCAAATAAATATACTTTTCTTTTCTTTTTTGTGTTTTTGGTTTCTTCTTCTTATTAGTTGAAGAAAGGGGTTTGTTAAATTTTTATTTTTTTAATAGTTTGATGATTGAGATTTGTTCTATATGATATTTGAAAGTTATATTTCAAATTTGAGCTCATTTAAAATAGATTTGGGTGTTAAATGTTGTGTTGAATTGTTGAAATTTGAAAAATAACTTTATGTTTCAGAACTTCAGATTGAATTTGATTTTGAGTATGAAGTTCTCTGAAGTTGTATTGAAAAATTGAAATATTTAAGATCTCTAATTTTGAATCTCAAGAATAAAAAATTGAACTACTTAAGATTCAAATTTATAAAGTTACAATTGGAAGATAGAAAATGCAGATTCAAAATCTGAAATTGCTTTGAACAACTTGAACTAGTTAAGATTTCAATTTCTGAAATTGTAACTGAAAAATAGGAGAACTTCAAATTTGATTTTTGAAGTTGTATCGAAGAGATTGAACTACTTCAGATTCCGAACCGATACACTTTGCAAAGTTTTGTACAATATGTGTATAAATTCAATGGTGACCCCAAACTAAATATATATATATATGCAAATGCTCCGGAGGAATAAGATATTACAGCTTGAGTTCTTTCACCCTTTGGGTCCCACCTCTAAGAAGAGGTGACATTGTCATAGCTCTTAGGATGTCATTGAGGATGATGACCACAGCAAAAAGGAAAATGTCGATTGGTCTTGAGCATATATACTATTGCTAGGAGTCAAGAGACAAACGGTTACTAATAGATTTGGTTGGCTCTTGCCTCTTGGTATGTCTGAGCAGAAAATCTCAACAACAATTTCTTGGATGGCACTACGTCGGTGTTCCTGTTATACGGGGTTCTTAAGTCGTGTGGGAGAACCGCTGTCGATGACCGCATCAACAATACAACAATACTGATTGGCTCTTGCCACAATCTTTATTATTACTATTAATTTTCTTTTTAACTTTAAAGTATAGGGAACGGCATAAATAGAAGTTAGATTCTTTTATGCTGCACCCCTGAAATATATAATTGGATCGATGTTATCTTGTGTATTGGTAAAATATGTGCATAACATGTGGCTAAGACAAGAGCTAGCACGTAACAAAGATTTCCTAGTTGTATAGGGTAAAATCGGTCCATAATAGAACAAAATGTGGAATTGGAGATCGAAGTCAATTGAATGATCAAAGCATCGGTTGCTTCCACCCGTGCCTTCTTCGACCGCCTTGACACCTTAATATCAAGGAACCCCCATATTCCACAAGTAGGTGGAGACCTGGAGGGTCGGAAACCCCAACGGGAAACCTTTCACCCCTTTCTGCGGGCAGCCTATCAAATCGGATCACGTATTTTTGATATGTCGTTACATCATGTACATGTATTCGGTTTTCCATTTTTTTTATGTAAAGTGAGATAGGTGGAAACTAAGACCAGGGGCAGCAACTTCGGTTGACCAAGAAGCCCCCGAAAAGAATATTGCTAATGAAGACAAACAAATGCCTGCCACCCGATAGCATTCAACGAATCGTATTCTGCAATATTAAATATACAGTCTGTTATAGCAAATTTTGACATTCATAGCCTATTGTTACACATTCCCATAATTATCATTTAAGAGTGCTTGATCCTAGGACCTTATTCCCTAGATGCAACTATGAATATTGATTTCAACAGCCATGGTAAGGACATGATTTTTCTGACAAACTTATGCTACATATTATTATAAAGCTCAATAACATTTTATTTATCGTATATTGATATTCATATTATTGCCTTCAGAAGCTCTGCTCCCGGGACCAAGCTATTTGCTGTCTAATCTCGATTTCAACGCTAAGTCTTGTATTTTTATTTAATTTACTTATCATCTTGGGATTAAATCGATTTGCTTTTCTATAAACCACGTACAAATTGAACTATATTGTTTTACGGGTAAATAGTTTGGCGCCCACCATGGGGCTTAGAAAGTTGCGTAATTGAGTTGATCCTTGCATCTATTACTAACCTTTTTAATTCTTTGTTTCATAGCGAAAAATCGTAAGAAAATGGCAGATAACGACGTCGAAATAACACACAACGTTGAGGCAAAAAGAAATACGCCTCGGCACGAATATTCAATCAGTGATACCCCCAACGAGAAGATGTAGCCATGACGATCCATGGCGGGAAATATACATGACATATTCAACAGGCAACTCCTGATGATGTTGAAGATGAGCACGAAATGATTAGAATCCTAAGGGAGCAACAAACGTCTATTATGGGATATCTCTTGCGAAAAAATCAGGTCATGAAATAGTTGAAACAAGCGTTGTCGGGTGCTTCCAATAACGCGAATGGTAGAGGTCGGGTTCCTCTTGATGCTCCCGCAAACCAAACATCACAAATGTTTGACAACAACATCCATGCGAATTATTTTATCAAGGCCCATGCCTAGGCCAGGAAGGTACATGCCCGGAAGGTCGACATATTCAGAATTGCTTGAGTTCCAGGAGACAATATGGGAAGATATCCAAAACCTCTATAAATCGAAGATAAGAATAGCGGACGACCAAATATATTTCCCAGCATCAACCTATTGCACCTCATAGTATTACGTCGGTGTTACAACCCATAGTATTGTACGTTGGATTTGTCGTAAGATAATTGACATCAGTTCAAGGACAATATTATTTTGAGGTTATAAGTATTATGCTATGTCGAACAAGTCATAAGTAAATTCGTGAAGCTGAGAGGGTAAGCGAATTGAAAAAATGAGTTTCCTCGAAGGTTGACATTTTGAGATAAAATAAGATCCAAACTATAATACCCCGTATTTATAGACTGGTGCTATACAAGGTACCCCGGGACCATGATAGTAAGGTATATGAAGAGTGTTAAAAGTAATTACTAATTTAGTAATTTGAGATAATTCTTAATTATATGAGTAATTAGTTAATTATTGATTTAATGGGAAATTAGCAAGATAATTAGAATTTTGTGGATAAGACTAAAAGGCCTCCCAACGTGAAAGCAAGTGATCTTCTTAATCAAGTCAAATAAGTGACTCTTTGGTTTATGCACTAGGTGGCATGATTAGGAGATTTTGGAAAAAATTCATTCTTATCAAGTAGGGCCCACAACATACAAAGATAAGATATCTCCCTACATCATTAAAATGGGAGGTCATGTTTTCTAAGTAATGGAGGAACAACTTCAGAAAAAATTCATATGAGATTCCATCATGTAACAGCAGCGTGAGATGCGATTTTACGAGACCACGATATATTCTATTTCAAGAATATCATATGAATTTTTCCTACTTCGATCCGCAGTTACGTGTTTTTCCCAAAAGAGTGGGTTAGAGGAATTATTAAGAGAATTAGCTCAGGTATGTTAAGGCTATCCCTTCTTTCTTTTTGGCGTGAGTCATTCGATACAAAGGAAACGAGCAAACACATAGCTTTCATAAATGGCTCTATTCATAGAAGTACTAGGGGTGTCTATGTTCTTGATTTCCCATGCGACTTATTATTATATCTTCTGTTCATGGTCTCATAAAAATATGTAGTTGATAAAGTTTATCCGGAAGGCATATTGATCTTATAATATTCCAAGAAATCTTATTAACATATTTCTTATGCATTTCATTCATTTATACATGTACATTGACTCATAACCAGATGGCGCTATATACACGTATAATATATGTATATGGGATATGGGAAAAGGTTACGGCGTTATATACGCACCACCACTTGATCAGCTGGTATACGTTGATGATTATGCCCACAGTGGCCGAGATGATATGATGGGATGCCCTCAGAGACTTGATTATGTTATTTACACATATACCTATGCATGGTATGACATTGATACGCATATGCATGGCATTATAAATATTAAACGATTCATAGAGCTATTCAGACTTAGATGTTGAGTTTTTTACTCCATGTTTCTCTCATGTATTTTATTTACTAATTTTCATTCCTTACATACTCAGTACATAATTTGTACTGACGTCCCTTTTTCCTGGGGACAGTGCGTTTCATGCCCGCAGGTCCCGATAGGCAGGTTGAGAGTCCTCCAAGTAGGCTATCAGCTCATCGGAAGATGTTGGTGCGCTCCATTTTCTCTAGAGTTTCTTATTTGGTCAGTATGATTTGGACATGATTGATTGGTATGGCGGGGCCCTGTCCTGACCTTTATGGTATTTATCTACCCTTAGAGGCTTGTAGACATATGTCTTGTACGTGAAAGATTGTATGGCCTTATTGGCCTATCTTCAGCGTACGAGTGATCATTTTGGTCTTATTGGCCTGTATGTCATATGTATAAGTTTATATTACATATTGGGTTGTCCTATGTTGAGTATTCCCTCATGTTTTATTCTTGTTATTTCACGACAGCCTTTCCGCCTCATTTACCTATAATAGTATGAAATGAAAAGATACATTACATTGGTACTCGATTGAGTAAGGTACCGGATACCCGTCGCAACCCATCCATTTGGGTCGTGAATAAAGTGGTCTCAGAGCAGCTCTGTCCTAGGGAGTCTACAAGTCGTGTCTAGTAGAGTCTTATTTATGGGTGTGTCGTGCGCCACACTTATAAGAAGGAGGTTATAGGGCATTTAGAACTCTCACTCTTTCTTCTTCCTCTAGATCGTGTGGTAGAGCTTAGTTGTAAGAACTCAAATTCCTAAACTCTATCTTATCCATAATTCAACGATACCTACATCAATAAAGACATTTGGTAAGAGATTGCATGTGGTTGTGGAAGAGTTGAGTTAGAGTAACTTGATTTTGCATCATTCTTATGATGGATAAATTGAAGTCTTCAGCAGCACATGTTTGTACTAAGACATGTAAGTTTCATGATGGAGCCTTAAGGAAAGAATATTTATTAACCCTTATGGTGAAAAGAAATGAGAGATTTAGAAGATAGATACAAGTTTAAACAAGTAAAAGAAGCAAGGTGAAGAAGGGTACGAGGCACCCCGTTAATGAAGATTATTAGTATTTACAATTAAGGCAGAGAAATATAAGCCTTTTGAGTTACCTTCAACAATAACAGATGTATATACAATCGGCCACACCCATCTGAGTTATGCCCTATGGGAGCTAAAATATATTATTTAAGAGAAAGACGAGATATCAGGATCCGGTTAGGGTTAGAGTAACCCAAAATGGTGGATGTATTGTTTGCGTTAGTAGACATTTTTGAAGTATATTGCAAATGTGCTAATAGATCTCCTTGTGAGACACCCAGATGGTGCACTCTAAAATAGTACAGCTAGATATGAGTACTACAAAGATAGGCACTGGAAGCCTGGATGGGATAAATATTATCTTAGTATGTCTCCCGTCCCTAGTAGAGAGAATGTTAGGCAACCAGAATAGCTAGTGGATGGAGGAAGGGGAGCTAAAAGAAAAAGAATGTATTGTTGAAGTTTTCAGAATAAAGTTATAGACAGAAATATTAGCAGAGAAATAAGAAGAGAGTTAATGAAGCATTATGAGTAAGATGTAATACATGGATGACAACGGTAGATAAAAAAATGACAGTATTATAGAGTCTACAGTCAAGTGAAGGAAAAGATGAGAGGTGACAAGCCTTGAGACAACAAAGAGTATAGGCCATAAAGTCACATCCTCCTTTCAAGAAATAAGTTCGTGACTCTAACATTATTACCATAAGGAAAAGTTAGACCCCAGAGTAATAGATATCAGTATGGGCTGGTGAACAAGATAAACTAAACATGAATTAGGGATTGAGTGATTTGATAATTGTCGACATTATGAAAATTTCAGAGATTGTATTCTGGCAATAATAGAATGGACGACAGAAGAATAACCTTTAAAGGTCATTCAAGAAGACGCTTCCCTAAAGCAAGCAATGTGAGCAAAGTTAAGCTTAAAGGACTATGTGTGCCAGTTACACTAGGTGTCACCCTTGTCAGTAAGTAATTTCGTTACCATTGGTACAGAAGGATTACCGCAAGGCGAGTAAGGATCATCAATGATGTGAAAAGAAGCCAAATATGAAGAGGTAAAACATCTGTCGCACCCCGTCTTTCCTCACGGAGATCCGGTTTATGACATTCGGTGTAGACAACTATTTCCTTTTGGGAAAGGGGTTTGTGTTTTTGAGAGTCGCCACCTAACGATTTTTAAAGGTGCTTAGGACACCAAAGGGGTTCATTTACAATTACGTTGTTAATGAGAGATAGGGTAAGGGCTTGAAATTATCCTAAGGGGAAGGTGTTAGGCACCCCTTAGGATCCACAAGTGTGGTTCCCGGCCAAACAGTTTTGTGAATTTGTACGGCTTAGCAAACAAACAAATAAAGGCTCAAATAAGAGGGGATTTAAGTCTTAAGCATGCAGATGTTTGAAATAGTAAAGAAGGTTAGATTTTGAAAGGATTACGATCTAAGCATATAAAGGGTATCCTAGGTTTATAACAATTTGGATCACATCAATGCAATACCCGTTATGACACTCCTCGAAGAGGGGCTACACGTGGTGTTAGCGCACCGGTCATCATATCCATATTCTACCGTTTCCCACCCAGTGAAGGTAATTAAAGCGCTTGTTGGTCACGAACTCTATTGCATGTTGTTACCCGTCCCTTCCTATTAGTCCCGAAGGAAATTAGGACTCCTATCCTAAAGGGAGGTGCTAGGTAGAACCTCAAGGTTTAAAGGAAAAAATTCTAGGGCGACAGATAACAAAACAGGTAGGACTGCACATAAGGGAAGAACATGGAAAGAAATTAAGGGGCTCAAGTATACCTCCACATATATTGCACATACACATCATGCCTCATACACAAATTTGGGTCCACTTTCAGTTCCTAAGCATGATATCTAAATGACAATAGCAGGATCAGATTTATCATAACTCAGAGAGGGAGTCCTAGTCATGCTTGCCTACTGATTTTAGCATGTTGGTAGTTAAACATGATCACAAAGATAGATCTAGTTTTAATCTTTGTAACTGATTTCCTAAGCCTTACCTAGGTGTAAAATAACATGCAGCAGTTGTACATCTTTGTTAAAAGGGTTTTAGATTACCAATCCTAATAGCATGTGATTCTAAGTGTTTACCAAAGACCGATTTCCAGCTTATTAGAACAGGGACTGTTTTAGACATGTATATTTAAACTAGGTGTGATTTGAGTATGTATGACCCTAAGGCATGATTTCTAATGCAGCATGATAACCTAAACATGATTTTTTCTAAATGAATGCAAGATCACAACATTATGCACAACTTCAGGAATAGTAGAGGTGACAGATTTTAATCATTGCTTACCTAGAACAGGATATCTGCGTGTATAGCATGATTGCATATTTTTTAACACATTTATTCTAAGGCATGATCTAGACTGCATTTTGTCAGAATGCATGGACAAAATCAAATGGTAACAATTTTGTTGTTATTACTGATCCTATGAGCAAGATTTCCAAGTGAAGGCAAGGAGTGATGACATGCTGAAACAAAAGCAGATGTATGAACCTAAGTGACATGGTATCTAAATGCATGGTATACTTGATTCCTAGACATGGTTACTAGTACACATATAAGAAAAATAAACCTAGAAAAACATGTTATCTACCCATACTTAAACTATAGCATGCATATCCCCACCCATTTCCACTATCCAACCCCAGAATCATTTTTACAAATTATTACAAACCTCTGAATATGAATTACATAATTAAAAGGAAAAGAAGAAGTTAACTATAGGGAGCCTTCCATAGTTGGCCCAAGTTTCCAAATCCTCAAATACCATCGGTTCACAACCCTTCACATGATCCAGGTGTGTCAAAGTTCCCTAATGATCTCAAGGGATCCCGTGCAGTGCTCACACAGATTTCATAGCAAAGATGGAGTAAGTGCAGTGTGGAAAAGCCAGATCTTGTGTGTCAAAGTTAAGGGGAGCTCAAGGGTCCTAAGGTAATTCTCGCACAAGACGGGCAGAACCTAATGTCTAAGAGTATAGTGGAAGTGCTCATAGTGAGTAAGAACAGTTTTAAAACAGTTTTGAGAAAGAGAGAGGTTTAATGAAAATTATCTTGAAAAGGGTAAGGCAGTAGCACAACCAACATACTCAAACAGCACACAAAGAACAATAAACAGGAATTAAGACAAGTTAAGCAACCACAAGCAGGGAGATGAGGGATTGGGGACAAGTATGAAGCACATAGGAACATTCTTGCACACAAGTAGGCCTCAGAAAACTATTACAAGACATAAACTATCATAGCATAGTCCTTTACAAGGATTCATATAAGGATCCAAGTAGCATCAGGTTGAGTGGTGTTAGAGTACACACTATGTTCAGAACTACATGATTATCATGTACTGGGGTCAGGGGATAGTGAATAAGTTTTAATGGGACATATAAAAAGTAATAGACATGATGAACTAGAGAGTAACCATATAGATAGTTTAATAAATAGGCTTGCTAGTTGCAGGGTAAGCAATAAAACCATAAGTAGACACATAATAGGAATAAAAGGAAGTGTAATATAGACTGAAGTATGTTCTTTTGGAAACCATAAAATTAAACTGAGAACATACCAGTTAGATGATGAAGTAAGTGCCGAGTAAAGGAGCGGTAGTGTGCAGAGAAGGAGAGCAGCAATGTATAGAACAATATAGACCAATAGAGTAGTAATGCAAATAGCACAATGGCACAATAGAGTAATAGAGTTACTCAGTCTTGGCTTTTAGCCGACTGAGTAACAAGCAAACAACAAGAGAGATAGAAAAGTTCAGAACATAGTATGTTTGTGTGTGAGAGGGGGGCTTGAACTGTGTGTGTGTGTTCGTGTAGGACTAGAGTATTTATAGTTGAAAACATGTAGTAAAATAAGGTAAGAATCATAGTAGCATGGTAATTAAGGAACTTAGAATCAACCAGTCAGCTATCAAGGCAAGTACTCCCTTAAGTTAAGGGAGTTTAATTCAAATGGTAAGAACCAATATCATATAAGGAAAGAGAAAGTCAGTACATGACTAGTAAGGAAAGAATCAAGGCTCACTAAGCATAGAGTAGTCAATTAGGGTTAAGTTTAGAAAACTCCAATTAAGGAATAATTTAGTAAAACAAATAAAGTACACAACAAATAAGGTAATGGAATCAGTTAATTTAAACAGATGCGTAGAATTTTAGGGTTTTAAAACAAAACCTTTCAATCAAATCATCAAATAAGGAAATCAGAATCAAATCAAGAGAGGGTTATGATTCTATACTTCAACATATAAATAGGGAAGGACAAACAGTCATAGCAAACAGGAAAGGTCAGCAATACTGACAGAAAGAGGAAAGAGACGAACAAATCCAGATGAATACAATCACACAAAGGTGGTACAAGTAGGATAAAAACTCAGTAAAAACCCATTTGAAGTATGGTAACCACAGAAATTTAACAAGAGTCGAGTAGTCACGCTAACACACAGAACCAAAACAAAGATGATCTAAAGCTTGGGGATTTTAACAGAGGCGAGCCGAAAAAGAAGTAAGAACATAGAATCAGTCAAGATATGCAAGTAAAAGGTTTAAACATAAAGAAAAATCAGTTTAAACAAGTGTAGAAGGACTCTGAGAAACCCTAACTTTAAAGAAAGTAAAAACGGCTTAAAGTTAATGATTTTTCAAAAGAAGTTTGAGAATAGTGTAAAACATAGAAAGAAACAGACTTAAATCGTTAAAAATAGCACATATCTAAGAGATTCAAACAAAAGCTAGGGTTTCAAAGGAAACCCAAATAGAACGGAAAAACATGCTATAAACTTCAAAGATCGTAGCAAATATGGTGTGATTTTGCCCAAAATCACACCACAGAAGTCATGAACAACCAATACAGCAACCCTAGACATAAGTCGGCATGGCCCAGGGCCCTTGAAGGCCTCAAAGATGATGAGCAAGGCGAGGGGGAAATCATTGGAGGGTTGGGGTTGAAAGGTGGTCGCCGGAGATGGCCGGAGAGGGAGGCGGTGGTTGAAGGAGGTTAGTGTTAGGTTGAGAGAAGAGAGGATATGAGAGAGTTTGAGGTGACGGAGTGACTGAGGGGAAAATGAGAGAGGGGCAGGGTAGTCATTAGGTTTATTTTAAGAAGGGATTATCTGGACCGTTGATCAAATTGGATAAACGGTCGAGATTGAATCTGAATTGAGCCGGGTAGCTTTAGGTATAGACTTGGGGATATGTTGGGTTATTTAATTGGGTTAGGGATTAGGCTAATTTTAGGCTATAATTAAAATAAAAGGGGCTAGCTGTTAAATACCTAATTAAATTAGATAAAACAATTTATCAAAATAGCTAATAATTGTATAAAATGAAATTGATGCTTAAAAAAATAAATTAAAATGACCGATTAGCAAAAAATACAAAATGACTAATTACTGGGTAAAAATAGTATAAAACATACGATTGGGCTATATTTGCAAAGTTATTGCAATCATAGCCAAAGAGTGCCAATTTGGCTAATTGTGAAATAATTTGGTCTTAGTAGGACCCTAAATAATAAATTAAATCAAGAAATTCTTTTGAAATTGTTTGTAATGCAATTTTGTAATTAATTATTAGAAATAAAATACTGGATAAATTAAAATAAATTAATAAAAGTATGGGAAAATTATGGAAAAATACCAATTGCTATGAAAGCTTATTTTTAAAGGTATATATGCAGTTTTAAAATAGTTTGAGGAAAAATTGGGTATCAACAACTGCCCCTCTTTACCCAGGAAGGGTGAAAGAGTTGTCGGGTAAAGACATGATGTCCAATTTTGACCGAGGGAAATGGTTTGGAGAGATTCCGGCCGCACCTTTGTTTCTGATTTGCCTACATATCCCTGGTTTTATAGTAATCATGCCGTATGTAGTTCAGGAGCCATCGACGAAGTATACCGATGGAGTTTTACAAGAACAGACGCAACATAAAGGGTTGGATGAATAAACGGTTTATGGGGATGGTTAGGAGAATTGGAGCGGGACCGCTCCTGCCAGGATGGCAGTTTGCTCGCCGGATTGCCTACAAATAAATAATACAAGCATATATTTTGCGTAATTTAAACATGATGCAAATTCCCATTGGACCATGAATGATGTCTTCAGACGGTTAAGGATGACGCCCTCAGTCCATGACGTCCTGGGCTATGAATTGCTTGATGCAGGATTCGCAGGCCATGAAAATAATGTTCTTGGGCCATGAGGATAGTGCCTCCGAACCATGATGCCTTTAAATAATGATATGCAGAGGTTGAAAGAGATCCTCAGGCCATGGCATGGTGTTATCGGGCCATGAAAATGGTGCCTTCGAACGATGACGCCTTTGGATGAGTTGGCGATATTTCAGCCCATGCAAATGAAATTGAATGATGCTGATGAGACAGAGCTTAGTCTTGCGAATAAAAGGGAAGAGCTTAGCCTGAAAGGAAAGCGAAGTAAATAGTGCTTGAGACAACGGTTAGTCTCGAAAGGTAATTTGAGGCAGAGCTTAGCCTCGGAAGGCAGAATGGTAGCCTTATGCAATGCAGATGGAGACAGTGATTAGTTTCGGAAGGAAGAATGATAGCCTTATGCAATGATGTAGATGGAGGTAGAGCTTAACCTCGGAAGACAGAATGGTAGCCTTATGCAAAGATGAAAATGCAGATGGAGACATCGTTTAGTCTCGGAAGACAGAATGGTAGCTTTATGCAAGAAATAAAATTACAGTAGGAATTATTAGCTGGTGATGAATTGCGGCATTGTGATTATTGAGAGCATTGTGATTGCGGAGTATTGAGGCATGTGCGAACGTCAGCAAGTGCAGCCATTTTGATAGTCGTATTTTGGATAATTTTTGTCCCTGGTCGGACACTTCGTTTAGGGATTTTGCAACCTTAGTGCCTGCAACCAAAGTAAGATCGTGAGTTTTATAAATGAGGGGGGGGGGGGGTAGTTCGTATTCCGCTGGATTTTCTTGACTTGCTGGGATCGATCTAATGTTGTATTATTGGGGTAGCATTGCTAAACAAGCTGTTTCAAAAACAAACATGCAGGATTTTGTAAAAGCATAATGTATAATTAAAAAATAATTTTGGGATGATCCGACGATCGTGACCCGACTCGGAACATTGCAACCTCTCCTGCTACAGAATTTTGAGGGTCATCCTCAAAATGCTGCCCTAGTTTGATGGGTGCATGTCTCTGACTGTTGCTCGTGCGGCAATTGGCTGATCTTGCTTCAGAATTTTGAGGGTCCTCCACCAAATTCTACCCTATTTGGATGGATGAATGCTTCTGGCTGTTGCTCGTGTGACGATTGGCTGAATTTGCTTCAGAATTTTGAGGCTCCTCAAAATTCTGCCCCAGTTTCCAATTGCGGGGAAAAGTAAATTTTTATTGAATTGTGATCTAACCCATAGGGCTGCCTACGTATCCCCTCTCAAAAGGGAATCAGGTCAGGCGTAGTTCAATTTACATCATTGAGAAAGCATAAAGATTACACATAGTAGCATTCGACTGCATCTGAATTGATTGGCTTTGTCCAGACTTCTCCGTCCATTTTTGCGAGTATACGTGCTCCTTCTATCAGTACCCGATGAACCATGTACAAACCCTGCCAGTTGGGAGAGAACTTCCCTTTGGCTTCGTCTTGATGTGGAAAGATCTTCTTCAGCACCAGCTGCCCCGGTGTGAACTGTCTAGGATTGACTCTCTTATTGAAGGCTAGGGTCATTCTGTTCTAGTAGAGTTGGCCATGACAGACTGCATTCATTCTCTTTCCGTCTATGAGGGCTAGTTTCTCATAACGACACTTTACCCATTCTGCTCGCTGAGCTCAGCTTCTTGTATAATCCTTAGAGATGGAATCTCAACTTCTATAGGAATAACGGGCCTCAGTACCATAAACTAGCATATAGGGAGTTTCCCCTGTTGAGGTGCGAACTGTGGTGCGATATCCAATAAGGCAAATGATAACTTATCGTGCCACTGCTTGTGCCTTTCTATCATCTTTCTTAGTATCTTCTTGATGTTTTTGTTGGCAGCTTCTACAACTCCATTCATCTGTGGTCTGTAAGCTGTGGAATTCTTGTGTTTGATCTTGAAAGCCTCGCACATAGCTTTCATAAAGTAACTTTTGAGATTGGAACCATTGTCGGTGATGATTGACTCAGGAATCCCGAATCGACAAAAAATACGGTCGCGGACAAAGTCTGCCACGACTTTCGTAGTCACTGGTTTGTAGGATGCTGCTTCGACCCATTTGGTAAAATAGTCGGTGGCTACCAGAATGATCCTGTGTCTGTTAGAGGTGGCAGGCTCGATTGGTCCAATAACGTCCATGCTCCAGGCAGCAAACGACCATGGTGAGCTTGTTGCGTTGAGCTCGTTTGGAGGTATCTTTATCATATCTGCGTGTATCTGGCAACGGTGGCATTTCGGGACATACTGGATGCATTCCATTTCCATAGTCATCCAAAAGTAACCAGCTCAGAGTATCTTCTTTGCCAGAACAAAACCGTTCATATGCGGGCCACATGTCCCAGCATGAATCTCCTCTAGCAGCTTGGATGCTTCCTTTGCATCGACATAACGTAATAATCCCAAATCGAGAATCCTCCTATATAGGATTCCTCCATTGTGAAAGAAGTTGTTGGATTGTCTTCGAAGTGTGCGTTTTTGAGTGGGATTCGCAAGCTCTAGATAATCTCCTTTTGCCAAATATTCCTTGATATCATGAAACGAAGGATTTTCGTCTGCTTCCTCTTCGACATGGCCAGAATAAGCTTGATGGTTATGGATCTTTACGGGAATAGGATCAATGAAGTTCTTCTCCGGGTGTTGGATCATTGAGGACAAAGTAGCCAATGCATCGGCGAACTCATTCTGGATTCTGGGGACATGCCAAAATTCTATCTTCGTTAACCTCTTTCTTAATTCCTGTACGTGGTGTAGATACAGAAGTATCTTCAAATTCTTGGAAGCCCACTCTCCTTGTACCTGATGTACCAGCAAATCTGAGTCACCAATCACTAACAGCTCCTGGACGTTCATGTCAATGGCCATGTTGAGCCCTACGGTACATGCTTCATACTCTGCCATATTGTTGGTGTAGGGGAATCTGAGTTTGGTAGATACCGGATAATCCTGACTGGTTTCAGATATTAGGACTGCTCCAATGCCAATTCCCTTGAAGTTTACTGCTCCATCGAAGAACATTCTCCAACCTTCAATGGATTCTTCAATGTATTCTCCTATGAATGATACCTCTTCATTAGGAAAATACATTTTTAGAGGTTCGTATTGTCCATCTACAGGATTCTCAGCAAGATGGTCTGCCAGTACTTGTCCCTTGACTGCTTTCTCAGTTACATAGATAATATCGAACTGACTCAGCAGGATTTGCCACTTGGCTAGCTTGCCAGTAGGCATGGGCTTCTAAAAGATGTACTTCAATAGATCCATTCTCGATATGAGATACGTTGTGTAGGAATAGAAGTAATGCCTCAGCTTCTGAGCTACCCAAGTCAAAGCACAACCAGTGCGTTCCAATAGAGAATATCTGGCCTCGTACAGAGTGAACTTCTCGCTGAGATAATTAATGGCTTGCTCCTTTCTTCCTATTTCATCGTGCTGCCCCAGAACGCAACCGAAAGCTCCATCTAACACAGCAAGGTAGCGTAACAGAGGTCTACTGGCTCAGGCAGTACCAAGACTGGTAGTGTTGATAGGTATGCCTTGATTTTGTCGAAAGACTTTTGACAATCATCGGTCCACTTTGTTGCGGTGTCCTTCTTTAGCATCTTGAAGATCGGATCATAGATAATTGTAGACTGTGCTATGAATCGGCTGATGTAATTACGTCTCCCCAAGAAACTCATCACATATTTCTTGTTCCTTGGCGGCGGTAGTTCTTGAATTGCTTTGACCTTTGACGGATCCAATTATATTCCTTTGACGACTGCCAATGAACCCAAGCAACTTCCCAGCAGGAACCCCGAACGCACACTTTGCAGGGTTCAACTTCAAATTGTGTTTCCGCAATCTATTGAAGAACTTCCTCAAATCTTTTATGTGGTCGTTGGCTCTCCTCGATTTGATAATAAAATCATCCACGTATACCTCGATCTCCTTCTGAATCATTTTGTGGAGAGATGGTGGTCATAGCCCTCATATAGGTGGCCCCTACATTCTTCAGGCCGAATAGCATCATCTTGTAACAGTACACTCCCTACGGCATAATGAAAGCCATTTTCTCAGCATCTTTCTCATCCATCCAGATATGATGATAACCAGCGAAGCAATCCACAAATGATTGTAGTTCATGCTTGGCGCTCGATCAGGATATGTATATTTGGAAAAGGGAAGTCGTCTTTCGGACTGGACCGGTTGAGATCCCGGTAGTCGACACAGACTCTGACCTTCCCATCATTCTTTGGCACTGGTACAATGTTGGATAACCACGTCAGGTACTCAACTACCCTGAGAAATTTGGCGTTGATCTGCTTGGTAACTTCTTCCTTGATCTTCAAAATCATGTCAGGTTTGAACTTTCTGAGCTTTTGCTTTATCGGCTGACACATTGGATTGGTTGGCAATTGTGTGCAACAATAGACGTCCTCAGACTAGTCATGTCATCATATAACCAGGCGAATATGTCCTCATACTCTTTTAGGAACTCTGTGTACTCTTTCTTTTCTGACGACGACAAATGAATGATAATTCGTGTTTCCTTGATGTTTTCTAAATCCCAGGTTGATGGTTTTAGTTTCGTCCAGGTTGGACTTAGGTATGTTCTCAAAATTCTCAACTTCTTTGACAATGTCGTCATGTATATAATCTTCTTCTGAATCCACGCCTGTTTTTTGCGTTGTCTCGTTGCATGTCACAGTCATCGGTTCATAAAGACAGGTAATAGTAATGATGTATTGGTAAAGTAATGAGAGAAAAATGATAGCAATAAGTATTGATTAATAAGAAAAATTTAAAAATTCTTTTGATAAATTGAGCGATTGTTTTGAACATTGAAGATCTTATTGCAGGAATTAAAATGCAAAAAAGGAAATCATTTTGTTAAAAACAATGAATAGCGCTCATTTTAGCCTTGGTACTCCGAGGCTCGTCGGGCTTTGGTTGTCCTGACAGTCCAATTCTTGAGGTACGTCCCTATGCTCACAGCCTGTATGAAAGTGCCTTCCTCCCCCTGCTCCTCAAGAATAACACAACAGTCCATATCACTGTTCTCCCGAAACAACCTCCTCATTGTTGCAAGTGCTTCTTCTTCGTCTAATCCATAAATAATGTTGGCCTATTGGAAGGTCTGCTCCAGATGCATTATTGGTTGCTCCAAAGGGTAATAAGGACCGTGCCATGGTGGCGACCAGTTTTTGAATTCTTCCCAAGTGTATTCGTATCCCAAACCGAAAGTGGTGCCGTACTTCTTGAGTTTGGTAGGTTTGGAGATCCCCTGAAGTTTCTTGCCGGGACCTTTACCTGGTTCGTATCCTCGCTAATTCATCATACTTGCGATCTTGCTATCCCACCATTTGTCTTTGTCGATAGTGTTGACCCGTTCAATTTGGTGGTAAGTTTCTCCACCCAACATCCTTCTTCCTTCAATCACCGAAATAGTATGGAGACTGTAAATGGGGTTTCTACCATCGCCATGAATAATCACCTCTTGTTGGTTCCACTCGAATTTCACAACCTGATGTAATGTTGATGCTACGGCCCCAGCAACATGGATCCAGGGTCGTCCCAATAACAGATTGTAGGACGCTGGCACATCTATCACTTGGAAGTCCACCTCGAACCAGGTTGGTCCCATTTGCAAGCATAGGCTTATCTCACCAATGGTGGACCTTTGAGATCCATCGAAAGCTTTCATATTGGTTGCTCCATCCTTTATCTCTTGCAGCCCTTTACCCAATTTCTTAAGCATTATCAATAGGCATATGTTAAGACTGGATCCCCCATTGATCATGATTCTGGTGATGAAAATAATCTTCGCATTGCACAGTGATGTGCAGTGCCTTGTTGTGACCCAGCCCTTCAGGTGGCAACTCGTCCTCATGGAAAGTGATCTTGTGACTCTACAACACTTGGGCCACCATATTAGCATTTCTCCACTAGTGATATTGTTTGGTACATAAGCTTCGTTCAACATCTTCAACAAAGCACTCCTAGGCATCTCAGAATTTTGTATCAAAGAGAGGATGGATATTTATGCTGGCGTCTTGTTCATCTGGTGGATGAACGAATACTCCTTAGCCTGTACTTTCCTCCAAAGTTCATCTAGGAGTATCTCAATAAGGGGAGGCCGGTTGGAAGCCTGCTTGCTTGATTTATCCAGATGTTCAGGGGAATAGACTCTGCCAGTTCTTGTCATACCCTGCGCTGCGACAATTTTTTCAGTCTTGATCTTGACTTTCCTTCTCGCCTCGGCTGTGAATTTCCAAAGGATAGCATTTCTATAGAAGTATGGTGTGATCGAAATCGACACTAGAATTGGTGCGACTATCCTTACTTCAAGTGGAACATGTGCCTTGGGTGGCAAGACTGCAACCTCAAATGGTGCAGGTGCATTTGCCGGAGACACGAACTCAACTTCAATCGGTACTGGTTTCTTTGCAGGTGACGCTGCTTCAAACTCAAGAGGCATGGACATATTTACCTCAGCATCCTCATATGGTTGAATCTGGACTATGATCGGGTT
Source organism: Nicotiana knightiana (assembly GCA_005239525.1). Lineage (NCBI taxonomy): Eukaryota > Viridiplantae > Streptophyta > Magnoliopsida > Solanales > Solanaceae > Nicotiana > Nicotiana knightiana. Next base: position 62,855 of record ML438807.1, read on the forward strand.
GAGAGTGACTGCAGGTTTGTTTGGATCATCGCCTTCTGCGATCAACCCGATTGATCCCTCGGGGTCCCAATCATCTTCGATTTTAATCATGTGGATACCTCCACCCTTATGGTCTGGCAAAGGATTGTTGAGGATGTTCGGAGCAGGATCTTTTTCCACAATGATCTTGTTATCAATTAGGGATTGTATCTTGCCTTTCAAAGAGCGACATTCATCGATAGTGTGCCCTTCATGCCAGAATGGTATGCACAGGACTTTTTTGGGTTGACCCATTGATTCTCAGGGGTTGCATCAGGGTTGGGGGTGACATAACCAACAACTTTGAGCTTCTCATACAGCTGGTTGATAGGTTCAGCTATGACGGTGTAGTGTTTTGGGGTCTGCGGTCAAAATTAGGACGAGGTCTAGGGAAGTTTTGACGGGTAGGGGGTGATTGGTAATGAGATGGTTGGGAATTGTAAGTGTGGTATACATGAGCGGGTTGTGAGTATCTAGGTGAAGTAGGTTGATATGTGGGTGGTGGGGATTGGTAGGTGGGTGGCGGAGCTTAGTATGAAGGTGAGGGTGCTTGGTAATTTTGGGTTGGTTGATATGTGAGTGGAGATGTTGGGTTAGTTTGGTATTTGAGTGGGGATTTGGTTCTTTGTGCAACCATCACGGTTCCCGTGTCTCTTTTCTTAGACACACCACCAGACTGCAAAGCCTTATTTGTATCTTGCAAGGCTTCAAAATTCGTGACCATACACCTTTTAATACAGTCTTCGATTCTCTCCCCCAGCTTGATAATATCGGAGAATTTGTGGTTCTCGATCATCATCAATTGTTCATAGTACTGCGGGTCCTGAGCCTGGACAAAGAACTTGTTCATTTGTTCCTCTTCTAAGGCGGGCATGACCTAGGCAGCTTCGGACCTCCAGCGTGTAGCGTACTCGCGAAATGTCTCCGTGGGCTTCTTCTTCAAATTCTTAATACAGAACACGTCTGGTGCGTTCTCTATGTTGAACCCGAATCTTTCCATAAAGTCAAATGCCATGCTTACCCAATTCGACCATTTCTTGGGATCTTGGCTGATGTACCAAGACAACGGATCTCCTTTCAAGCTCCTCATGAACAACTTCATGCGGATCCTTTCATCCTTCTCTACTCCAACCACCTTGTCACAATTAGTTCTCATTACCATCAAACATTTCAAACTTAGGAGGTTTGTATCTCTCGGGCAGTTCGACATCGGGCTGTATGCAGAGGTATTCATAGTTCAACCCTTCAACTCCCTTGATTCCCTCGACGCCTTGAACCCGGTTGGTCAGCTTCCGAAGTTCCTCGGCCAAGTTCTTGATAATCAGGTCCTTTTCGTCAGACTTAGGTGTGTATGTGATAGGGGGAGTGGAGTGTGGCATGGTCTCCATGTAGATGGGATTGTTATGGTGTCCTGGTGCATGAGTGTGGAAATGGTCATTTGTGGAGTTCTGAGGTTCTGGGATAAGCAGTGGAGTGTTATTTGGAGTATGGAAGACATTGCATTATGCTAGAAGACTTTGGTTCTTTGGTGGGGTGGTGTGATGATGAGTTGCGGGATGATTTTGTTGCTTTGGGATGTTTTGAGGAGGTGTAGGATTCTGGATGTTGACATCTGGGACGTTGAGGGAGAATGATAGGTTTGCCAGATTCCGAACTTGACCAAGCTCTTCTTGAAACTTTGACAACTTCCGTTCCAGTTGCGACACAGTTTAATTCTGAATCCGAATACCCTGGCCATCAGTGGCCTCTACCCGTTCAACCACATTCTACCCGTTCAACCAGTTGCTTTGTTCTTGCCTTTGGGTGGACTAAAAGGAGGAGAGGGTGGAGGGCCCCTGGATCATGTAAGATAGGATGATGATGCCAGAGTGCACGAACTAACCTTTGGGGAGGTAAATAAATAAATAAAGAAAGAGAAAAAACAAAAACAAAAGGTAGCCAAGTCAGTGAGGATTACAAAAAGTATTGCTGTATTGAAACACATAGTGCGGGAGTGTAAAACGCGTCCTAATTTGGGGACCTATTTTGTACGCGAGGTAGGCCTATGGACAAATTGATTTGGAGAACTTAAGATGCTAAATGGCTCATTTTATTGATAAGAAAATAGACGAATCCAAAAACAACACTAAATAAACAGGAAGTAAAGGTCACTAATGGCCATTGGCCTTATTACATTGATAAAGTAAAAGAAAGACATTCCAATCTACTTGGTCCTAGAAGGACCTTCCCCAGACTCGACATTCTTGCTTCCCTTGTACAGTTTCCTCAACTCGTGAAGTCCCAGCAACAGGTATGCTCTAGTTAGATGTCCTCTTTCGGTCCCTTTAGCCTTTTGACAGTCTTCAACCCCTTTTAGAAACTTTTCCTCCAGCTCCACTATGCCTCGCTCCAAATACCCTAACCTTTTGTTGGTGCTGATAGCCATATCTTTCCATTCCTCGATAAGTTTCTAGCTAGACTCATGTATTTCGTGGTGCTCATCCTCACACTCACGGATCCTCTTGCGCAGCTAGTTGTATTTGACTTGTGCCTCGGCCTTTTCATCTATAACCCTGTGGCCCTGAATGAACCCTGGCTCGCTCAGACCACCCCAATTTTCTGCCAACCAACCAGGATAGAAAGGGGTACAACTGACATGATATCTGTCAGGCTCGATGGTGTCCTTCTCCATTACAATCTTGCAGTGCCACATGTGCTGGGTGTGGCACTTGTGAGGACTATCATCATTTTGGAAGTCAGCTCGAAGATGGCTCATCTTTTCAACCCTGGGTATGACTTGCTTCCTACCCGCTTGCCTCATAACTCGAAGAGGGATGTAAGGGTATGTTCCTCTAAGACCAATTAGTATTAGGAACGTTGCATCTCTGGAACGGTCGATGAACTCCTCTGTCGGAAACCACTCGAACATCCAGTGAACCTGTTCTTTAGTTAGACTATGAAAGAGCTCGACCCATCCTTTGGCATTCTCAGGCTGAGCAAACATTTCGGGGATGTAATTCATTCGCTTTGGATGGTGGAAAGAGATGTGGTCATCCCAGACCCTTTGATGAATTTCTTGTCGGTATTTTCCCTTTTGGAGATGTTCCATGAGCCAAAGCTGAAGTAGTAGATTGCAGCCTTCGAAATGTCTTTCCCCTCGTTACCACTTTTCCAATGCTCGATATATGTCTGCACTGATCATGGGCACAATGCTGAAGTTTTACCCATCAATTCCTTCCATTAGTGTCTTGGTTACCATGGCCAGTCTAGTGTGGATTAAATCCTTCTTTATTGGAAACACAATCAGACCCAAGAAGCAAAACATGAATACAAATACTCTACGATGGATGTGTCCCAAGAATGTGATGGAAAAGTCATCGTGGTAGGTACGATATGATTTGTTGTGGCCGTACCTTTCGTACAAATAGTCAAAAGGGATGTATGACTCCTTTAAGCATAGCAGTTCTGAATTCTTCCTTAGACCCATCATTTTGAAGAAACCTTTGCATGTGCGGTTCTCAGGCATTAGCAACCCCGAGGTTTCCCATACTAGGCCAGCCAGTCCTCCTATTTCCTCCAGCAAAGGTGTCATTTCAATGTCCCCAAAGTGGAACACGGACCTTTCACAATCCCAGAACAAGGTAGCAGCCTCTATTATCATGTTGTTAGGCTGGATTTCTAGGAGAGATGGTAGATTTCCCAAGTATTTTCTGACGAGAGTTTTGTCACTACAATGCAAATCTTCCCACCAACTTAGCAATCTTTGATAGATATTGGAGACCATGCCGAATCTGGGGACTTTGTGCCTTATATTTCTGCAAGGCAAACAGGATTAGACCCTGACCTCCACTATTTAACATCAACAATTAGTTCTCCAAATAAATGCACAGAACGTGATGATGTCCGTTTGGGTTTAGGGAAACCAAGTGGACTTTTGGATAAGGCAATCTTAAAAGCTATCGTGCGGACCACACTTTAGCCTGGCTAGGTTTGACCATGATGCATGAAACAACATAACGGAGTAATGTTTCTATGGGGTTTTAATAGAGGCGATTCAAAAAATCAGTAAGAACATAGAATCAGTCAAGATATGCAAGGAAAAGGTTTATACATAAAGAAAAATCAGTTTAAACAAGTGTAGAAGGACTCTGAGAATCTCTAACTTTAAAGAAAGTAAAAAAGGCTTAAAGTTGATGATTTTTCAAAAGAATTTTGAGGATAGTGTAAAACATAGAAAGAAACAGACTTAAATCGTTAAAAATAGCACATATCTAAGAGATTCAAACAAAAGCTAGGGTTTCAAAGGAAACCCAAATAGAAACGGACAAAACTGCTATAAACATCAAAGATCGTAGCAAATATTGTGTGATTTTGCCCAAAATCACACTGGAGAAGTCATGAACAACCAAAACAGCAACCCTAGACACAAGTCTGCATGGCCCAGGGCCTTTGAAGGCCTCAGAGATAATGAGCAAGGCGAGGGGGAAACCATTGGAGGCTTGGGGTTGAAAGGTGGTCACCGGAGATGGCCGGAGAGGGAGGAGGTGGTTGAAGGAGGCTAGGGTTAGGTTGAGAGAAGATAGGATATGAGAGAGTTTGAGGCGGCGGAGTAAGTGAGGGGAAATTGAGAGAGGGGGAGGGTAGTCATTAGGTTTATTTTAGGAAGGGATTATCTGGACCATTGATCAAATTTGATCAACGGTCGAGATTGAATCCGGATTGGGCCATGTAGTTTTAGGTTTGGGCTTGCGGGTGTGTTGGGTTATTTAATTGGGTTAGGTATTAGGCTAATTTTAGGCTATAATTGAAATAAAAGGGGTTAGCTCTTAAATACATAATTAAATTAGATAAAACAATTTATAAAAGAACTAATAATTGTATAAGATAAAATTGATGCTTAGAAAATAAATTAAAATGACTGATTAGCAAAAAAATACAAAATGACTAATTACTGGATAAATAGGAGGCAAAATAATAAATTAAATCAATAAATGCTTTTGAAATTGTTTGTAATGCAATTTTGTAATAAATTATTAGAAATAAAAGGATAAATTAAAATAAATTAATAAAAATATGGGAAAATTATAGAAAAGTACCAATTGCTATGAAAACATGTTTCTGAAGGTATATATGCAATTTTAAAACAGTTTGAGGAAAAATTAGGTATCAATAACATCTTTAGGTAGATATCGTAGCACTAAATCTTAGTACTCGTTTAAAGGGGTGAATATGAAGTGATGTGGCATTAAGTCAGAATTAAATGGTTTTAGTAACTATGGAATGGTAAAGGAAGATTGCGATAAAAATGAGAAAGAGATAAGATTGAACTTATTCAAATACCACAGATATGCTACGATTCCAGAACATTATTCAAACACGACGTCAAGGAGAGGAAGTAAGAGTTCATGCGCGAGATGTTATTGATAGATAAGGAGCCAGTGCGAGACATAAGTTAAGACAAAGGAAATAACCCAAGTAAGATTACACGGAATATTGATATGAGAATGGGCCAATGAATAGTTAGCAGTAGATTCAGGAGGAGCCTAGTTATGGCTAGACAAGAGGATACAGACAAATCAACAGATCGTGCAAGATAAACATAATGAACCCAAACATGGGGAATTTAGTCTCGCAGCTATGACATCGTGACCCTTGAGAAATATTCAGATAGGAGTTGGGGTAGTTAAATTTACCGTATGAGTGTAATGGAAATAAAAGAGAGTGCCACTAGGAAGACAGTAAAAATATATGTTCAGAAGCAACCTACGAGCATCAAGGCATGGAGGTAAGTAACTACAGATAGTTATATGGGAGGAAAGACATCAAAAATTCTGTCGAGTATACAATGTAATAAGCTCACAACTTTACAAGAGTCACATGGTCCTCCCTAAGTACTACAATGAAAGACTAGCTGAAGAAATAAGGAAGAAGGCTTCAACCTAAATACAGTAACTTGAAGAAGAAATGGTCATGTAAAAACAGTCTCACTACAACATTGTATGAACTCCATAAGAAAGTGTCACCTACCGTGGATAATGAATGGGAAGTAAAATCAAAGTAATATCCGAGATAATATGAGTTGCACAAAAATTCCGATGTGTGGGAACTTATGCATGCAACATGGGGGAAAAAAGACCAGGAAAAGTAATGGCTTACGTTTAAAGAAAACTGAGAAAGAACGAAAGGAATCCAGTTAAGATTTCAAAGTATTATCAATACAGCATATATGTTGATAATCATGCAACTCTAGAAGACTCTGATATAAGTTAAAAGAAAGAATTGAGTAAAGGTCATAGACAAAGGATTGAATTGTTAGATGATTGTATCGTGGATATTCCCTAGCGTCCATGAAAGGCTAAAGTAATAACAAATACCATGAGACGCAGATCGCAAGATAGCTTAAGCCTACATAAAGGATGATCAGAAGGAAGAGGAAACTTAAGAGTAACATCAACTAAGTAAATCAGGAGTCTGATTATTTGACCCAGAAAAATTATAGAAATCGTGATCGAGAACATTGCAGAATCACTCATAATATCAGAGGTACATGAGAGATAGTACAACAACCATATTCTATAACGTCTCTACGAGAAAGCCATTTATAAGCCATTAAGAAGTCAGTATGAAGCTCCCACTGGATTGTGTATGCACCAGAGGTGCAAGTATTATAATACAGCTTCAGGTTGTGGATGTTAATTATACCTATGTAGAAGAGAGGTCATGAATGAAATAGAATATGTGATGTGATATTTTAAGGTAAGTAAGGTAAAGGTGAACAACGTACGAGATACTCAGGTGTAGAAGGTTGTGAATAATCTATACTTCAGATAGAGGTATTGAAGCATTGTGATTCAGTATCAAAGAATGATAGCAGTTTCATTAGTGGCATATCTTCCAGCCTATGGTTTCTAGGTAATGAAAGGTCTAGTTAAGAGAGTAAAGAAGAGTTAGAGATGATGCGATGTCTCGCTTGATGTTCCAAAATAACACAAGGAAATCTATGGTGCAAGCAAGTTGAAGGAATGTTTCGAGTAGTGTGTGTGTATATATATATATATATATA